>CAMOHE010048139.1:9850-83113 GCA_946598075.1 Artocarpus hirsutus
AAAATTTAGATAATGTCAGCAATTCAAATATGATTCAGAGAATCTAGATAATGTCAGATTCAATAAACCTAGACATATCTAGTACATCGAATCTGGACATTATCAGGTTCATTGAACCTAGACACAGTAAACTCAAATTTGGTGCTTGAAATGCGTTTCCCATCTTCACTGTTTTTCAACTTTGTTATCACATTTTAGAAATCTCTGCTCTGTTTTGACGAGAAATTTTTTACATTTTGGAGGAAAAATGGTTTTGTTATGTGTCCGGGATTAACGAAAATTATAGTTCAGCAATATGGTATATTGTTATATGTTCTCTTTTCAAGGTACTTTATGTTGGGTTTTGTTGGATTTTGTTATTCAAATAAACAGCGGAAAATTAAAATTAATTCCCACAAAACCCTCGCAGGATCCATGTAATTCGATTAGATTGATAAGAAAATCATAGAATCTTACCAGGATAACAAAAAAAGGGCAAGATTCTGGAAGGGAGAGAGTGGGTTCACTTCGGTGACACCCTAACTCGAGCTTTTAGTATTCGGGATCGGATTCAAACGTTGTTACTTAGAGCAACGCCCTCTGCAGATATCCACACGAATAGACTCTCTCAAAAACGAATTGGTGTGCTAGCACCCTCTCCTTTGCGTAAAATGACTTTCTCTAATTTTAAGGTTTTAATGTCTTTCGCCTTTTTTAGAATGAGAGAACGCCTTTTCTCTTCTTAATTCGGCTAGAAACCCTAAAACAAATATATATATATATATATCTATTGACTTTGAGATAGAGTTAGATTTTAACTATGATTCAGAGCATCTAGATAATGTCTGTAATTCAAATATGATTCAAAAAATTTAGATAATGTCAGCAATTCAAATATGATTCAGAGAATCTAGATAATGTCAGATTCAATAAACCTAGACATATCTACTACATCGAATCTGGACATTATCAGGTTTATTGAACCTAGACACAGTAAACTCAAAATTCGTTCTTGGTCTGTTCTAAGTGTGCGACCCTGTAGGTTCACATAACGTTAGTAGTGGGCTTGAAATTTTGTTTCTGACCCACAAATCATAAGCAGCCTTTAGCAAGATATTACGATTACCCAAGTTATGTGAATGTCAATAATCCGACATAACCTAATCCACAATAAGTATTAAAGTCCTTTTGTCACTAGATACCTTAATTGAACATGAGGCATGGTTTATGTCATCCTTATACTATTCAATTATATTATTTCTCGATCTTAAGTAGATTGATATTGATAACCTTTATCAATTCATTTTAGTATAACCATAAATTTTACTTCAATCTAACTTATCGAGAGGCTCATAGATATCTTTCTCATGATAAATGAGGGATAAATTCTTTCTTAATCACTCACATTCCCACATGATTCACTTTATATCCAACAACAATCCATTCCATCATCCTGTTAAAGATAATATTAGATTGTGTCAAAATATAGAACTTGTTATATATGAAACCATGATGATTTCAGGTCAGAGGACTAGGATAATACTATTATAATGAGAATCACTTATGACAATTATCTATACAGTATTCTCATAGTGGGTCGATCCAATACATCATTACTCAAATATATATCTATGAGTTGACTTAGTATCTCATACACATGATTAGTAAAACATAATCATCAGTCAAACTTTATACTAGTCTTCATTCATTATTATCCCAATAATAATGACCGACTAGGAATAATTTAGAATATAATTCAATTTTCACCTAAGAATTTTACTATCAAGTCACATTCTTGATGACCTTAGGCAGAATTAACTATTCATGAAATTAGAATAAAAAACAATAATGAAAATGCCTCTTTATTATAAAATATAAATGTAAGAAAGTTAAAATGTGGTCATTACATTAATTGGTCTAGGACACATCAATGACACCTTATGTATTGAATAAAGGATTGTTGTGGAAGATATTGTCTGTGACAAGGCATATACCTTGCATTTTCTTGTGTTTCTGTGCATATTTGGTTCCGTTAGAAGGGTAGGATACCATGTGAATAGTATCTCAGTTTGGCAGAGTCAAAGTTCTTTAACATGTGAGATTGGAAATTAAAACTTTGACTACTTGCTGATTTGTTTCAGGTTGTTGGAACCCTCTTTACGCATCATCCGAGATGTGTAATAGTGGATACACAAGCCCCGGGAAATAACAGGAAGATTAGTGCGTTTATAGAGGGGCTAAACCATTGTGATGCCCATTATGATATACCTTAACATCTTCTATTTTGTATCTTAACCCCAAAAAAAAAAAAAGAATATATCGGTTTTGATTGTGTTTTTTGAGTTCGTTTTTGGTAATTTACTAATTTTTGATAATGTTAATTTCTAATAATGATTTTTTAGCATCTGGTGATTCTATGAAAAAAAAAAGTTATTAACATTAATGGTCCTTCAACTTTACAGCACCCCTTACTATGTCCTCTGAACTTTAAAAATCACCATTTTACCTCTTAAACTTTCAAAAGTCCTCACTTTATCTCTTGAATTTTAAAAATCATTATTTTTCCTTTGAATTTTTAAAGTTCTTCATTTTGTTTCAAATTTTCTAATTTTTTGTTTAAATAAACAGAATTAAGCCCACGTGATTCGCACATGGATCACCTCTAAGGGAAAAAAAATGACATTTTATCATTTTCAGGTTTTTTTTTTCACGTTCACACTCTCATTTAACTTTTTTTATCTGCTCTTATTTAAGGAAGTTCTATATGCATATTTTTTTATGTTGTTTGCTTATATCTTTTCATCTTTAATGCGTAACTCATATTTTTTGGTATTCAAATTCAAATATTAGTAAACAATATCTGTCACAATCTGCCTTTTCGGATCATTCTTAATCAATTTCCTTAGTTACGTATTTATGAAAATTTTGAAAATATATATTTTTTATTTTTTTTAATGGTGAGTTACCATGGTAATCTAGTAGGTTAGTGGTAGCTAACCATGATTGGGCTACATTTCATGCTTTGGTGGCCTAATCCCAATTCGTTGGGTGTCCATTTAGTGGGCTCTAAAACTTTATACAGTGTAATTTTTTTATCACGCAGTATTTTTCTTATACTGCTAGAGTAGAATAAGTGAAAGTCGTGTTCTTAAATAGTATAAAATCCCATTCTTTTCCTTTGGTTCACTTTTAAAATCCAAACATTGCATTTCTTATATCTATGTTTTTACTTAGTAGTATACTTATACTGCATCGATTCCCTTTTTACACTATTTTAGGGTTTTTGATAGATTTTTTTATCTTATTTATACCTTAATTATCTATCTATTGATATCACAATTTTATAATTAATTGTGATATAAAATTCATTTTATGGATATTATTTACAAATTTTTAAGCAATTAAGCTCACAAAATCTGTATTTGACAATATCCAACATTACATCAAATTTATAATGAAACTTCCTGCTAACATTATTTATTATATATTATTGTAATTTTTACAAAAATATAATTTATAAAGGTAAATTCATTAATTAAATCCAATTAAATATTGGATTTTGTTAAAGACTTTCCCTTAGTCATTACAACTTGCCCTCTTTAAAAATTTTTGTCCTCGAAAATTAGAACAATTCAAGGAAGGCTTTCCTCATCTCGTCTTCTTGTTCCCAGGTTGCTTCTTTCACCTGTTGATTACACCATAAGACTGTGACGAGTGGTATCTTCTTGTTCCTTAACTCTTTCTCTTCTCAAGCTAGGATTTGAACTAGTTTCTCTTCATAATATAACTTCTCTTGTACATCAATTTCTTCGGGTTGCAAAACATATGAGGGATTAGGTACATATTTCTTTAGCATAGATACATGGAATTCCTTATGTACGAATGCCATTTCAGGGGGTAAAGCTAATTTGTAAGCCACATTACATACTCTTTCCAAAATTTCAAATGGTCTAATGTATCTTGGACTTAGCTTTCCCTTTTTTTCGAACCTTACTATCCCCTTCATGAGTGTCTCCTTTAAAAAGACTAAGTCCCCTACTTGAAATTCTAAAGGTCTCTGTTGTCGATCAGCATAACTCTTTTATCGACTAAAAGCATTTTCTATCAGTTGACAGATTAATTTTATATCCTCTGTTGTTCTTTGAACAAAGTTCGTAGTCGACAATGCCTTTTCCCTAGTTTCAAACCAATGTAGAGGTGATCTACACCTTCTTTCGTAAAGAGCTTTATATGGAGCCAAACCTATGGAGGTTTGATAGCTATTGTTGTATGCAAATTAAATTGATGGAGGCTTTTTATCCCATTCTCCTTTGAAGTCTAGCACATAAGCTCTCAGCATATCCTCTAGAGTTTTAATGGTCCATTCAGACCGGCCATCTATTTAAGGGTGGAATGCTGTACTAAAAGTCAGCTTTGTTTCCATTGCTTGATGAACGTTCCTCCAAAACTTGGAGGTGAATTGATTGTCACGATCAGAAATGATGGATTTTAGGACTCCATGATATTTGACTATTTGAGTGACATACAATTTAACTAGTCGTTTTACGAAGCAGCTAATATTAATGGGCAAAAAGTGAGTTGATTTAGTAAATCTATCCACAATTACCCATATAGCATCATGTCCTCCCATAGTTTTGGAAGTCCAATCACGAGATCCATGGTTATCTGGTCTGATTTTCATTCTGGAATTTCAATCTTCTGCAATTTTCCCACTGGCTGTTGGTGTTCAACCTCCACCTTTTGACACATGAGACATTTACTTACAAATTGTGCGACATTGTTCTTCATTCCATGGCAACAATAATGCTCCTTCAGGTCCTTGTACATTTTGATAGCCTATGGTGCCTCATGAGCTTCTTTTAATATTTGCCTCTTTAACTCTTCATCATTAGGAATGCATAATTTGCCTCTATAGCTAAACTCAGCTTCTTTGTTCTCAAGGGCCTCATTCTTATACCTAAGTAGTGAAGGATCTACTTCTTGCTGATCCTTTAAATTCTCCAGGATGTTTGGTTGGAATGATAGATCAGCTAATCTCCCTATGATAATCTCTATTCTTGCTTCTATCAAGTCTTTTTGAAGGGGTCTTGGTATCAACCGCATTATTGCAAGAGAAGACGTTGCTCTACGATTGAGTGTGTCAGCTACCCGATTAGCTTTTTCGGGGTGATATAAGATTTTGCAGTCATAATTTTTAACTAGCTCGAGCCACCTTTGTTGTCTCAATTGAATTTCTTTTGTGTGAAAATGTATTTTAAACTTTGATGGTTGGTATAAATCTCACATTTAGCTTCCATACAAGTAATGGCGCCAGATCTTCAATGCAAATACGACAACTGCTAATTCCAAGTCGTGTGTTGGATAGTTTCTTTCATGATCCTTTAGTTGCCGAGATGCATACATGATCACCTTTTCGTTTGGCATAAGTATAGCTCCCAAGCTTTTTTTTTGACGTATCATTGTAAATTATGAAATTTTCTAGGTTTGGATTAGGTATGGTTAGTACCGGTGCACTTGTGAGTCATGTTTTCAATTCCTAAAAACTCTCTTCGCACTTCTTGGTCCATTCGTATTTTGCTACTTTCCATGTAAGGGCCGTAAGCGATGCTGCGAGTCTAGAGAATCCTTCCATAAAACGTCTGTAATAGCCCGCTAGACCGAAGAAACTCCTGATCTTAGTAACACTTTTTGGTGTAGGCCACTTATTTACTGCTTCCACTTTAGAAGGATTCATAGAAACTCCATCTCGTGACACCACATGTCCTAGGAAATGGACTTTTTCCAACCAAAATTTGCATTTTGAGAATTTGGTACACAATTGATGTTTTCTTAACAACTATAGTGCAATCCTCAAATGTTTCTCATGTTCTTCCAGTGTTCTCGAATAAATGAGGATATCGTCAATAAAAATGATGACAAATTTGTCAAGATATTCCTTAAAAATCTAATTCATAAGGTCCATAAATGCTACCAGGGCATTGGTCAACCCAAATGGCATGACGTAGAACTCGTAATGCCCATAACGTGTTTAAAACGCCGTCTTCGGCACATCCTCTTCCTTAACTCGAAACTGATGATATCTAGAGTGTAAGTCGATCTTCGAGAATACTACTACTCCCTTTAGTTGATCAAATAGATCGTCAATCCTCAAAAGTGGATACTTATTTTTAATCGTGACTTTGTTCAATTCCCGATAATCGATACACATCCGTAAAGTTCCATCTTTCTTTTTCACAAACAGGACGGGTGCTCCCCAGGGGGAATGACTTGTTCGAATAAATCCTGTCCAGTAACTCCTGCAACTGCACTTGAAGTTCCTAAGTTCCCTTAGGGCCATTCGATAAGGTGTCTTTGAAATCGGGGCTGTACCAGACGTTAATTCTATGTCGAATGAAATTTCTTGTTCCGACGGTAACCTGGGTAGTTCATATGAAAATATGTCGATGAACTCTTTTACTATAGGGACGTTCTCTAGCCCTAACTGAGCTTCTTGGTCTTTATTTACTAGATTCACTAGATAACCCATGCATCCATTATCTAGCAAGTATTTGAAAATTTTGACAATTTTACCCCTAGGACCAAAAATAATCTCTTTAAACTATAATTTTTCATTTTTTATAAGGATCAAATTTGCTCAAAATACCATACCCAAATTCCCTTTGCAAAATGACGTTTTTGCCCATTGAAGATATTTTTTCAATTTTAACAAATTTCATAAAATCCATAACTCACAAACGAAAGCGATTTTTGACAAACCGTTATAATTTTTAACAATTTTATCGAGATCTACAATTTTTGTTTTTTGAATTTTTTGAAATTCCCAATGTATAGGGGAGTTTTTATGGTAATTTCTGGCCTTTTTTTAAATCTGCTGAGAATAACATTTTCTTTGCAATTTAGTCCTTGGGCCATTTTTTGCAAAAATCAACTTTTAAACAACATTCTAGCCACTGTTTATGTAGTTTCATTACCTTCTCAAACAATTTTCAACTGTCACGACCTGCCTTTTTAGACCGTGCTTAATTAATTTCCTTACTTACGTATTTATGAAAATTTTGAAAAAATATATATATTTTTATGGTGAGTCAATATGATAATCAAGTAGGTTAGTGGAGGCTAACCATGATTGGGCCATATTTCATGCTTTGGTGGCCCAATCCCAATTCGTTGGGTGTCCACTTAATAGGCCCCAAAACTTTATGCAATTTAATTTTTTTACTACGTAGTATTTTTCTTATACCATTAGAGTAGAATCAGTGAAAGTTGTGTTCTTTAACAGTATAAAATCCCATTCTTATCATTTGGTTCACTTTTAAAATCCAAACATTGCATTTCTTATATCTATGTTTTTACTTAGTAGTATACTTATACTACATCGATCCCCTTTTTACGCTATTTTTAGGTTTTGGCAGACTTTTCTATCTTATTTATACCTTAATTACCCATCTATTGATATCACAATTCTATAATTAATTGTGATATAAAATTCATTTTATGGATATTATTTACAAATTTCTAAGCAATTAAGCTCACTAAATCTATATTTGACAATATCTAACATTGTATCAAATTACAATGAAACTTCCTGCTAACATTATTTATTATATATTATCGTAATTTTTACAAAAATACAATTTATAAAGGTAAATTCATTAATTAAATCCAATTAAATATTGGATTTTGTTAAGGACTTTCCCTTAGTCATTACAATATCGACTTACTAAATGAGTTGTGCATTAAAAATGAGAAGAAATGTGCAAGAAAATGCTTTCGAAATGACGATTCAAGTAAAAAATAAAGGCGTCAAGTGAGAGTGTAAATATGAAACAAAACTTAAGAGTAATAAAATGTCATTTTTGCCTTTACAAGTGACCCATGTGCAAATCATGTGGGCTTAATTCTGTCTATTTAAACATAAAATCAGAAATTAAGGAGACAAAGTGAGGAGCTTTGAAAGTTAAAAGGCAAAATTGTGATTTTTAAAAATTAAGAGGCAAAGTGAGGAGTTTTGAAAGATCAGGGGTAAAGTAATGATATTTAAAGTTCAAGGGTAAAGTGAGGGAGAACTTAACATTTAGGGGCCATTAGTGTTAATAACAAAAAAATGTAATATGTGGTTATTTTGTTAACAAAAATAAGATAACATGGTAGATTCTATCTCGAAACCTAGCGGGTTTTGGTTCCATGATAGATTCTGGTAAGTTCTAGGATGGAACTTTGTGGGTTCCAGCAGCCTGCCAAGTTTCAGGCCAGTATTTGGTGGCAACCGGCAAATTTTGGGACCTTACTTGGTAGGTTTTGCAACGGAACCGAACTTGACAAAACCTACCACCCCGTAGTAGCGACTGGAGGCGGTTGACATTTTTTTGTTTTGAAGAAAATATGTTAGAATCTGGTAAAATTAGAATCCATCAGGTTACAATCCAGCATCCCATATTGGTGATTAGAGACGATTGGCATTTCTTTGTTTTAATGAAAATATGTTGGATTCAGGTAGGTTCCAACGTTTAAATCTACCATGTTACAATCTAGTATCTATGCTCACTACTAGAAGTGGTTGATACTTTTTTGTTTCAAAGAAAATACATTGGAATCTAGTAGTTCCAATTTTGGAACCTACCAGGTTACAATTAACACCTTATGTCAAGGACTAGAGGAGGTTGATTTTTTTTGTTTTAAAGAAAATATTCTAGAACCTTATAGATTTTAGCTTTGGAACTTACCAGGTTACTCTCTAGCACCCGTACTGATGATCAGAGTAATGCCTCATGAGGGAGTGAGAAGGGATGATAATTTAGACTTTTAATGTCTTTTTTTAATTGAACAAAGAAGGGTAACTAGGGTTTTTCATAAATTATATTTTTTTTATTAAAGCGACAGTTTTGGAAGAGCCTTTTAGGAGGACAATATTGGAAAGGTGCTCCTTCAAGGGGCATTTTTGCAAAATGCCCATTTGTAAATAAAGCGACTTCTCATCAAACGTCCATAATGCTATTCATAAATATATATTCTTACATGAGACCATATTCTCACCAAAAAAAAGTTAAGAACATGAGACCATATACTCCATAGGAGGCTCCAAAACATGTCATCAAAAGACCAAAACGCAAAAGCATATACTCCAAAAAAGGTTCTAAACATGCCACCAAAAATCTAAACATGAGATCATATATACTCAAAAAAGTTTCTAAATGTAAAGTTTCAACTAACTTGATCCAAAAGTGTCAGAAGAAACTCTAATTTGATTCATCATCTAACGTGAAGAAAAGTTGGATTGTCATGGTTTTGGACAAGAAGTAATCCAACTCGTACTCGTTACATTATTTAATATGTATAGGGTGGGGAAGAGGCAAACAACACCTAACATATGGTAGGGAACAGGCAAAATGATAGCTAACCAAATGCACAAAGTTCATTCCACAATGAGGGAGAAGCATTTCTCATGGAAAAAACACATAGATTAAACACAAAAACAAAAAAAAAAAAGAATCGAAAGGCTTACCGTGTTTGACTTCAATAAGAAATTTGTAGATTCTAGCCCAACTATAATTTGTGAGGTGGTATCTGATCTTCAATAATGATGTCAACAACAAGAATAAGTCAACCTCAAATGACAGTACAGATGAGCATTATGGTAGCTCGATCTACATCAACCGAGAAGAAGAGAGAGTCAAGGAACTGATTTCTCACCAAACAGAGAAATAGTTGGCATTTTGAGAGAAAGGATCGTAGGGTTTCCACACCACAGGCAGAGAGAAAGAGCTATTAAAAGAGGTAGCACAACAATGGAGTTTGGGGGTTGGAGGATTTATTATAGGGAATCACTCCTCCAATGGTTAAAAAAAACTCGAGAAAATAGAGGAATGGTCATTGTAGTGGAATTAGGGAACCTGAATATTAGGACAGCTTTTACTGTATAATTTTGATATAAGTTCTCAGAATTTAGGGGAAGGAGGAAAGAACTTTTAAAAAAAGGACTGAATCAGTTAGATTTGATCCATGGAATTTGGATTTGGCCCTAAATAAATAGAAATTCAGGCTATTATATAGACCTTCGAGTCTAGTAAATTAGCCCACTCCATAAAACAAACATGTCCTCATCTTTCCCATTAACATGAACAATACATTGTTTAATGGGTTTAGGATTACCCCAAAACCTAATAATGTGAAACCCATATGTTTTACTTTTCGGGGAATTTAAAAAGTCTATTAATACCAAACATGGGAATTCTTAATATGATCACGTACCAAATAACCCCTCAAAGAGAAGTGAATTGGATTTTATTTTATTTGGTTTTAATTTCTATAATCATTGGTAAGTTAATAAACTAATCTGTTCTTTAATATCCGAATGACACATAATCAATTGCTTGTTAAAATAAAAATCTAATTAACTTGTAAATGAAGTGTGTGCTATTGAAATATAGTACTCTCGATGCCTTTATATCATCAAGGGTCTTTGTTACCAATTCTATTCAAGATCTTTTATCAAATGAAAACTCTAGCAAATGATGTATATAGCCACCCCTCATGGTGTTCATTATTGTTGGGCAATTAAGAGATTGAATGAAAGAATTCAACACCCTTCAGGGGAAGAGAGAGAGAGAGAGAGAGAGATAGAGATATTCAACCCCTATTTGCTGGTATTCTACTGGGTCACTAAAAAGCACTCCAATGGACGACGACAACAACAACAATAACAAATTAGGCAAGACCAAGGACAACCATATCTTGCCGTGAAGAAGAAAAATTATCAATTGATTAGATCCGCCCTTCAAAATGATTAATGAAAGATAGGAATACAATTTGCCTAGTTGACTGAAGAAGATAATTTTTATGCTTATTATGATATTTGTATATTTTGATGAATTTCTCTTAACTTTTGCATAGATTAATCTAGAGAAGCATTCAAATCGTTTTTTATTTTTTAACAAAACACTTAATGTTAGACATGTATGCCCTAAGGAGTAAAAATGTAATAAGTTTTTGGAAACATTTTTATCAATAAAGGATTTATTTATAATATACCAAATCTTGTCCTCTTTACGTTCATATTTGTTAAATGTATGATAAGCAAACAATAGTCTAAGACTATCGGTCTAAACCTTTAAGAATTGAACATATGATTGATAGATTATACAAAAGACACGATTCTTAAGGTGACAGTCTAAATCATAAGATCCACAATCGAGGGGAATAAAGTTGGACGCTTTATTCATGAAAAAATTTTTATATTGTCTATATCCCTATTGGGAGATAGTTTGTCTTGACTATCAGAGGTGGACTTTGTGAATAGAAACATTGGCACGTTGTCATAGGCGACGATGTGTTGGATCGAGACATAAAGTAAATTGATTTGGATTAATAATTCTGTCTTGGCAAATCGATTCACTTTAGACAATCATTTGTATTGTATCTTAATCCTAAGATGAATAGTGGGTCCATTGTCTTGACTTGTGTCTTTTGATGTACCAAAGGGTGACACCCACATTTTAATAGTGGTATGCATGCAGGTACGTTGGAGGCATGACTCTTGATAACGTAGACCTATTATTCATAGATATGGAATCCATAGCTCCTCTTTAGGAGCAGTGATATCCTCTTATATGCGTTATCTTGTAATTGAAAAAATGGAGTGCTCAACCATTTGGATACATAGGTGTAACCGAATGGTATACCATCTTTAGATAGTAAGTTTTTCGATGGTGAGATAATGGAACGTAAGATAAAAATAATCGAGAAAGTAAGACAAAACATGTCCTTAAGCCGATTATGGATAATCCTATGGGGATACGGTACACTATGATATGTCATGGAGATTTAGCTATACAGGCTTTGTAATTCTATAGAGTTTGAGAGTGCAGCTCCAAGCTTTTAGTGGAGTAGCGTTGGAGTTGATAATTATGAAATGTATATCTGGGATATTGGGTTTCATAATTATCAGGAGCTTAAACTATATAAGTCCATTTGGTCCCATTTGCTAGTCACAAAATCCTGTAACGATACGGCATGCTTTTTCAATTATTGGTGACTTATGTCAGATTTATTAGATTGGTTGAAATTTGAAAGAATCAAATAATTTATGTCTGTTTATTAGTTGAATTGATTTTGTGACAAAATTAATTCAAGATAAACTTGTTGAATTATTAGGATCGGATAATTCTTGTCTATTATTAGTTGATTTAATTTTGGATAAATTAAATCAAGATAAACTTGTAGAGTTATTAGGAATCTATTTATTTTCCTAGAGATTATCTAGATAAAGTTGTTTTAATTAGATAACTTCTCTATTGGATTATTTGAATTAAAATTAAGGCTTTATCCTATAAATCTTGGGTGGAAAATAAAAGATTCACTGAGATTTTTTTTCGACAATTCGGCTTGCCGATCCTAAAGTTGGGCTTGTCGATGGGGCAAGTTCGGCCTGCTTATTAAATAGATCAGCCTGCCTATGCGCAAAATAAAAATCACGCGTTTTTAATCGGATTTCATCCGATATTGATCCGAATTTGATTTTGATTCAAATTTTTGAGACCTTATCTGATAAGGAATGACCCCAGACCCAACCTCTATAAATAGGGAGTGAGTCTCATGAGTTATTTAGATCAATTGAGAGATTAAGAGTTATACTCTACTAGTGAGAATCTGAAAACTCCCTGAGAGCGCTTGTTCGTAAATCACGAACACTAGCTTTGGGTTCTCTCAATTGGTTGGAAGGAGAATTACCTTGAGGAAGAGCTGTATGTGTGAGCCCACACTTACTCCGATCGAGGATAGAGAATAGCAAAGAAGACCAGTTGGTTGAGGCTCTTTTAGAACGTTACTTCTCTTCACAGATTACGGGAGTTCTTCGGCATTTAAAGGTTAGTAAGATCCGATTAATTTATGCATATAGCATGTCAAACTTGTGTTTTAGAAATACTTTGATATAAATTTTTTAAAATTTCGCTGCGTACTATTTTTCCAACACTTAAAATGTTCAATGTGCATGCATATACTAGGACATATTTCTCCATTTTGCAAGTACTCAAAACTTCAGGAAGACGGCTGCTGATTTGTTTTTTATGGTCACTCAAAAGAAAGATGATGACCTTAGACAATCTCTAAAGAAAGTATTAATTTTAATGTTATATTTGTCCTAAAAATGTTAAAATGTATTTGATGTATTATTTTTAGGGTGTTTATAAAGAATGATTAAAATTGAAATTTTTGAACTAAAAACTGTAGCAGGTGAGAGCTTTACACTGTAGCTCACATTTTACGATCACTTTAGCAAGTGAAAGCTTTATATTATAGCAAACAACAATTTTGGTTAGAATTGATTTTATCAAATAGCCTTTTTATTTTATGTTCTAATGCGTAATACTATTTGAAATGTTATATTTGCCTATTGTTATTATTATTTAATTTTGAAATTTATAAAAGTAAACTTTTAGTATTAAAATAATTAAAAAAATGAGAATGTTGTAACTATACAACAAAAAAGTCAATCTATCAGTCAATATGAATCGTATACCAAATTTGCTATAACCAAGTTTAGCCTATAGTAAATTTGGTATTATAACATTTCATTGCATTGGGGAGGTTTTTTACTTTTAAATACTGAATACATTATTAGTACATTAATTTAGTCTTATATTGGAGATGCCCTTGGATTTCACCTTAAAATTCAGCAATGCAAAAGTTATATTCTTTAGTCAAGTGATACTGGGAGATATCCAAGACTACCATGGAATTGGTGATGGTGACCGTTTTATTATTAATAGAAGTGACCTATACTAGTAACATTCAATTAAAGATTATATACTTTAATTGAATAATTAATTATATGGTACTGACAATTTTAATTATCATCTTTAAATATTATTCTCATGTATATACACGTATATATAATATTTCGAGTCACATAGATAATTATGAAATTTTAATGATATTCATAAAGTATTTTAACATACATGCACACAAATATAATAAAATTTTATTTTATTTATTTATGTATATGTTTTTTACAAAAGATCATATGCTTTAAGAGCATTTATTCTAACAATCTTCTACTTGCTTTAAAGTTAATGAGAAATATCTTTTAGTCCATAACTCTCCAAATGCTTCTTAAAAACTTTTATAGGCAAATTCTTTGTGGAAAAATCTGTAAGGTTGTCTTCCGACGCAATCTTCATCATGATCATGTCACCTTTCTCGACTATCTCCCAGATCAAATGATACCTTCTTTTTATATGATTTGTACTCTTCTAATTTCTCAGTTCTTTGATATTAGCGATTGCACCACTGTTGCCACATTATAGTTTAATCGGCTTATCCATATCTGGAACAACTTCTAGATGAGTCAAGAACTTGCGGAGCCAAACTACTTGCATGGATGTGTTAGATTAAATACCTTAAGGATTAAATGATGCAATTTTTTATAAGACATTTAATCAATAAAGAGTTTAATATTTATTTCATATATCAAATATGTCCTCTTTATGTTCATGTATGTTAAATGTATGCTAAGCAAACGAAAGGCTATGATTGTCAATCTAAACATTTAAGATCGTGTATATGATAGATAGATTATACCGAAGACATGAATCTTAAGGTGATAGTCTAAATATAGAGGGTCCACAATCGAGGGAATAAAGTTGGGCACTTTATTCACGTTAAGATTATTTTGTTGTCTACATCCCTAATGGAAGATGGTTTGTTCTGGTCATCGGAGTTGGACTCCATGAGTAGAGACGTTTATATATTGTCATTGGTGACAATATATTAGATCAAGACAAAAGATGAATTGATTTAGTTAATAATTTGTTTGAGTAAATTAATTCACTTTAGACAGTCATATGCATTACATCTCAATGGGTTTGTATTGTTGATTGTATCTTTTGATGTATCAAAAGGTGACATCTTGAATTATATGAAGGTACATATACCGATATGTTAGAGACATGACTCTTGAATGATGTAAACTCATTATTCATAGATATGGAATCTATAGCTCTTTTATAGAGTTAATGAAATTTTCTTATAGGCATTATCATGTGATTGGAAACTAAGAGTGCCCAATTGTTTGGATACATATGCTTAACCAAATGTATACTATTTATATTGGTTATGAATAGTAAGTATTCTAATGGTGAGATAATGGAACATAAGATAAATATAATTGAAAAGATAGAACGGAATTTATCCTTAAGCCGTATATGAATATCCTATGGGGATATTACACATCATGATATGTCATGGACGTTTAACTTATATGTATAATTTATATATACTTTGAGACTCTATAACTTTAAGTTTTTAGTGGAATAGTTTTAGAGTTAATAATTATAAAATATACATGTTAGGGACATGTTATTTTATAATTATAAGAGCTTGATCTATATATATCTATCAAGTCCTCTTTGCTAGCTCACTTATATTCTTGTAATGATACAATGTGATTTTCAGACATATTGGTAACTTATATTTATTCTTAAGATTGGCTAAAATAAGAATGTTTGAATTTAATAATTCATGTTAGTTTATTAGTTGGATTAATTTTGTAAATTATTTGAAAAGAAATTTGTTGAATTTTTTGAATATATTTTATTTGATATGAGATTGTTTGTAAATAATTGTTTTAATCAGATAACTTCTACATTGGGTTATCTGAATTAAAGTTAAGGCTCTATGAAAGGCTCATGGATTAAATAGAATAGGCAAAAATCCAATCAGATCAAAACCGGTGAACCACTAGGTCGGGTAGCCTGTCAGTAGCTTTGAAAACCTATTACCAAGTTAAACTTCATATGGTGTCGACCCCACTACACTAGGGGCGGTCGCCTACCAAATTAACAATAATTCCTTAGAGTAATATGGTTTCCTAAGTAACCTCCCTTTAGCGTTAATTAAATAATTACTTAGAGTAATATGACAACAAATATTGTTCAACACCTAGAACAATAATTTCTTAGAGTAATAGAGTTTATCTCTCTAAAAAATCTCTTTTTTAACCTCTCAAGTGACCTTTCTTTAGCATTAATAATAATATGACAATAATTTTGATTTTTCTATTATGATTGTGGGGGAGAGTTACCAAGGGAGAATTGAACGATATATGCCCATTTGCACTCTGATCATAAAAAGGGGAATAAGAAAAAAGACCAGTTGGTTTAGGCTTTTCTAGACATGATTCTTGGTAGCGGTTCTGTCAAACGATTTTCTGTAAGAAATGCAGTTCTAATTTTAAGAGGTACATAGGATCTTTTTTTTTTTTTTTTGATTTATTGTATACAGCATGTCTAAGTTGTTTATCGAAAAAAGTTTGTTCATTAAAATATTTTAAAATCTGTTGTACTCCTTTTCTAACAATTGGTAACAAGGCTATAGTTTTACGGAGTTTGTGATCATGTTATGTACATAAATTAAGTGATCTTAATCTCTCCTATACTTAAATTAATTTTTTTTAGAGATTTGGCACTCTAGGGTTTCTATATATATTTATATGCTATCATGAGATTATATGGTGAATGTTTATTAATTAATTATTATTAATCAAATTTTTGTTTTAATTATTATTTTTAATTAATTAATTTTGTTGGTTATGGTTCCTTAGAGGTTAGAATATGTATGTATATTTTTCATGTGATTAGATGGCAGTCTATTATCACCGTCTAGGTTTGTTATTTTATTTTTCTAAGAAATTTTATAAGTTGGAAATAGTATAGGTCTTAGTTGTAAATTGTTGAAGACGGATTTAGAAAATGGAGATGATTGTAGTTTATTTATTTTTTTGTGTTTATAAAATTTTTGTAAGTTTTTTTTTTTTTGAATCATTATTTAAAATAAAACTTGGAAAATAATTGAGAAAACTACTCTCAAATCTTGTTCTACGACAGGCCAGTTGATCAACCCCCTGGGTAGTTTGGTCGACCAAAGACGGCCTCACTGCCATTCTGTCAAACAGAGCCAGTTAACCACGAGGTGTCAAAGAGCGTGTTTTTATTATTTTTTGGAAGTTTTTTATTTTAATGAAATAATTTTGAGAAAAATTTGGAAATTTTTTTATGATAACTAGAAAATATTGAAGACCAACGCCACATGAAGAAGATACAATGAGAAGATACAAGATGAAGAATCGATAAAATGTTTCGATTAAAATTTTGTAATCTTTATTTTTTTTTCTCT
Organism: Artocarpus hirsutus; assembly: GCA_946598075.1. Taxonomy (NCBI): domain Eukaryota; kingdom Viridiplantae; phylum Streptophyta; class Magnoliopsida; order Rosales; family Moraceae; genus Artocarpus; species Artocarpus hirsutus. The sequence goes on from CAMOHE010048139.1 coordinate 26,999, forward strand.
AAGGTGGAACCATAATATTACGGTTGTTTATTATATTGCTTGTAGCTTTGCTTGTTTCGTTGCTTGTTTGCATTATAATATGTTTTGCCAAGTATGTTGATAACATGCCATGTAAAATGGGTAGTGTCACTCATTAAAATTTATTTATGCATGTTAACATAAAACCTTGTTTCCTAAAATATTGAGTGGGAGAAGGTTTTCTAAGAGCGGACCTAAGGCCTCTATCATTGATCCATAGGTAACACATGATAGTTCTGACCCCTAAGAAGGAACGCGTCATGTATTAGGTTGAATCTCTTAAAGGATAATTTATTTTAGCATGTTTTATCGTTATTCACACCTAGTGATAATTATAAACCATGGATAAAGTAGTTGAAACAATGGTTAAACACTTAAGATTAATTGAATTATTAACCTCCTTTAGGAGTTATGTTAATAGAATTAATGGTCAAAGAAAGCAATAATTACTACATGCTAGAACAGGACGAGTCTTAAATAGTATATACTAATCAGATGGGATCCATATTTCTAATTGAATTTGGAAAGTTTCCCCTAGGTAGCTTAATTTTGAGTTAGGAATTATCGTTATAAGGTTGTGAATTTTTCAAGGTCTTGACACATAAACACATTATATATGTTTTTGTTATCTTACTAAATTATTATTGCATGTTTTCTTATGTTTGGTGTATGAATCTTTATTGTAGAACAAAAATGTCTAAAAACGTATTATTATCAATACTTGATAAAAATACTTTAAATGGCAAGAATTATAATTATTGTAAATGGAATCTAAACATTGTCCTATTATTTGAGAAACTGAAATTTGTCCTAACAACATCATGTCCTCTCGTGCCTACCGACAAATCTACTGATGAACAAATTCAAGCGTATGATTGCTGATGGAATGTTGACGATTAGGTCTACTATTATATCATGACCACCATGAATAGCGTGCTACAAGCTCAACATAAAGATCATGAAACTATTATGTAGACCATGGATAATCTTGAGGACATATTTGGAGGCCAAGCCTTGACGAAGCAGCAAGGGCTCTTCATAAGCTTCTAAACTGCAAGCAAAAACTGAGGACATCTATGAAAGATCACATAATGTTAATCATGTGTTTTCTTGCTGATGCTTAAACCTATAGAGCTAACATTGATGCTAAGTCAGAGATGACTATGTTCTTCAAGACTCTATCTAAGGAGTTCATCTTGTTTAGAGCTTCATATCATTTGAATAATAAACAAGCTTTGAACTTAATTGAGTTAATGAAGTAGTTGCAAAAGTTTGAAAACCTGATTAGGGAAGCTTCTACTAGTGGCGAGGCAAACTAGGCTGTTGTATCTGATTCCAACACCAATTATGGGAATGGATAGAAGCAAAAGGCCAAGAAAGGGAAGTGTTCTATTCCGACAAATGGCAAGGATAAGAAGTAAAAAGAAGAGGAACCCGAAGAAAATAAAGTGTTTGATAGTTATAGGAATTTAGTTTTAAGAGATTGTTTATATGTTCCTAAACTCAAAAGGAATTTAATTTCTATTGTTTATTTATTTAAGGATTCTTATTCAGTTTCCTTAATAATAAAGTTGTGATTCATAAAAACAAATCTTTCATCTATAGTGAATGGATGCAAAACAACCTATGGTTTATTAAACCAAAGATGGACTCATTGTTGAATATTGAAATTAATAATAACTCTAAAAAACTTATAACTTATCACTCTAATAAGACTTATCTTTGGCACTTGCTATTAGGTCACATAAGCCTTAATAAGATTCAAAGGTTGATAAGGGGATGGATCTCTAAGCAATTTAGAGGTAGAATCTATACCATAGTATGAATCTTGTTTAGAGGAAAAAATGACCAAAAGACCATTCTGGTCTAAGGGAAATCGAGTCAATGGGGTTCTAAAACTTGTACATACTGATTTTTATTGTCCCATGAACATCAAAGAGCAAGGAAGGTACAAGTATTTTGTCACATTTATGGATGACTACTTGAGATATCGATACGTTTACCTTATGCATCATAAGAGTGAAACTTTTGACAAGTCCAAGGAGTTTGGAGCGAAGGTAGAGAAGCAATTAGATAAATCCATAAAATCACTTCGATCCGATTAAGGTGGAGAGTACCTCTCCGATAAGTTCTTAGAACACTTAATAGAGAATGGGATTTTATCTTAATTCATTGTGCCTGACACTCTGTCACAGAATGACATAGCTAAGAGAAGAAATAAGACTTTGTTTAACAAGTTAGGTCCATGATGAGATATTCAAAATTGCCACTATCCTTTTGGGGATATGTACTACTAACCACATGTTATCTTTTAAACAATATGCCTTCAAAATTGGTTCCTAAAAAGCCTCACAAGTTATGGATTGGTAGGAAGACATCCTTGAATCATATTCACATATGAGGATGTCTTGCTTTTGTCTTGGAGAAGGAAATGAATAAGTTAGAAGCACATCTAGAAGTGTACATGTTTGCAGGATATTCAAAATGGACAACAGGCAATTATTTCCATAACCTCAAAGAAAATAAAGTTGTAGTTTCTATGAATGTGATTTTCCTTGAGGAAAGACATGTGAACAACTTTAAGCCTTGTAGTAGAGTAGTACTTTAGGAGATAGCAAGGGATACGATCACTCTGGCGGTTCTAGAAGAAACTAATCCAATCAATGTGGAAAAACCAATATAACAACATCCTAGGAAGCTTCAATGTAGTGGGAGGATTAGACGTCAACCCAAAAGGTATATGTTTGATGGTGAAGGCTACTTAGTTGAAATGATTGAAAACGACAGAGATCCTTACAATTACAAAAAGGCTATGGAGGATGTTGATTCAAAGCTTTGGACAGAGGCCATAAACATTGAGATGAAGTCTATAAAGACTAATAAAATTTGGAAAGTTGTGGACCTTCTTGAAGGGGTAAAACCTATAGGGTGTAAATGGGTCTACGAGAGAAAGAGAGATATAGATGGGAAAGTCAAAATCTATAAGGTTAGATTGGTAGTAAAGGGATATATGTAGAAGGAAAGAATCAATTACAAGGAAACTTTTTTGCTTGTACCCATGCTTGAGTCCATCCACAATCTGGTGTCTATTACAGCCGCTCTCGATTATGAGATTTGGAAAATGAATGTGACGATGGCTTTCTAAATAGCCATCTTGATGAGACCATTTATATGGTGCAATCAGACAGATTCAAAGCTAAGAGTCAAGAGAATAAAGTCTGCAAGTTGCTAAAGTCTATTTATGGACTTAAGCAAGCTTCCCGTTGTTGAAACACAAGATTTGATCATGTAATCAAAACTTATAGGTTCGAAAAATACGTGGACGAGCCATTGTTTACAAACACATTAAGGATCGAAAGGTGGTGTTTTTTTTGCTCTATATATATGACATTTTGCTTGTTAGTAATGATGTTGGGGCATTGTCATCGGTCAAAGTTTGGTTGAACAAGTAGTTTGATATGGACTTAGGTTAAGCTAATTATGTTTTGGGTATCCAAATCTTTTGAGATAGGAAGAACAAAATGATAGTTTTAACCTAAGCTTTCTACATAGATAAAATTATTGAGAAGTATGCAATGCAAAATTTTAAGAAAGGTGGGCAACCATCTAGGTCTAGAATTACTCTTTCTAAGAAAGATTGTCCAAAGTTTGATGAAGAGAGAAAATGCATGAAAAATGTGCCTTCTTCTTCGGCAGTGGATAGTCTCATGTATGCTATATTTTGCACACGACCTAACATATGCTATGCGGTTGAGATAGTATGTCGATTCCAATTGAATCTAGGACAAATCCATTGGGTTGTGGTTAAGCATATTTTCAAGTACTTGAGAAGGACTAGAGGTTACATGCTAGTGTATTTCAATGAGGATATAACATCTCTTGAATACACTGATTCCAATTTTCAATCTTGCTTGGATTCGAAGAGATCGACTTTGGGGTCGGTGTTAACTTTACAATGAAGTAAGATTGCTCTTCTGGTTCAATGATGGAGGCCAAGTATGTGGTTGCCAGTAAAGCTTTGAAAGAAGCTGTATGACTCAGCAAGTTTCTTAGAGATCTTGAGGTAGTTCCTAGCATAAATAAGCTGATAATGTTGTATTGTGATAACACTGCACCAACAGCTAATGCCAAAGAACTAAGATTTCACAAGAAGAGTAAGCACGTACATCGAAAGTTCCATGCGATGAAGGACTTTGTAGAGAGTGGGCATGTTGCAGTATTCAAGAACGTATCCAATGATAACATAACTGATCCTTTCATAAAGATACTGCCAATGAGGGCTTTCGAGAAGCATGTAGAGGTTATAGGGATACGTACCATGTCACATTTACTCGCTTAGGGAAAATAGAAGATTGTTAGACTAGGTGCCCTAGGAATAAATGATGTAATTGTTTTTAAGATATTTAATCAATAAAGAGTTTAATATTTATTTCTTATATCAAATATGTCCTCTTTACGTTCATTTATAGTGAATGTATGCTATACAAACAAATGTATGAGACTGCCAATCTAAACCTTTAAGATCGTGCATATGATGGGTAAATTATACAAAAAACATGAATTTTAAGGTGATAGTTTAAATATAGAAGGTCTGTAATCAAGGAAATAAATTTGGCCACTTTATTCATGTTAAGATTGTTATGTTGTCTACATCCCTAATAGGAGATAACTTGTCTTGGTCATCAAAGCTAGATTCCATGAGTAGGGACATTGGCATATTGCCATTGGTGACTATATATTGGATCATGACTAAAGATGAGTTGATTTAGCTAATAATTTTGTTTGAGTAAATCAATTCACTTTAGACAATCGTATGTGTTACATCTTAATCATAAAATAAATTAAAGGGTCTGCATTCTTGACTTGTGTCTTTTGATATATCAAAAGGTGACATCTTGAATTATATGAAGGTATGCATATTGGTACGTTGGAGACATCACTCTTAAATGACGTAGACTCGTTATTCATAGATATAAAAATCATAGCTCTTTTGTAGAGTCAATGATATTTGCTTATAGGTATTATACTATGATTGGAAACTACAGCGCTCAACCATTTAGAGACATATGTGTAACCAAATGGTATACTATTTGTATTGGTTATTAATAGCAAGTATTCTAATGATGAGATAATGGAACATACGATAAATATAATCCTGAGGGTAAAACGAAATTTATGTTTAAGTCGTTTATGAATATTCTATGGGAATGTTACGCATCATGATCTATCATAGACATTTAAGTTCTTGGAGTTTTGTAATTTATTTATAGTTCGAAGATGTAGTTTTAAGTTTTTAGTGAAATAGTGTTAGAGTTAATAATTATAACATATACATGTCGGGGACATGTTATTTTATAATTATAGGACCTTGATCTACTTATGTCCATTAAGTCTCCTTTGCTAGCTCACATATTATTCTATAATAATACGACATGATTTTCTAACATATTGATAACTTATCTTAATTCTTAATAGTAGTTAAAATTTGAATGATTGGATTTAATAATTTATGTTAGTTTATTCGTTTAATTAATTTTATGAATTAATTCAAGATGAACATGTTAAACTATTTGAATATATTTTATTTGATATTGAATTGTCTATATATGTCTGTTTAAATCTAGATACCTTCTACAATAGGTTATTTAAATCAAAACTGAAGCTCTATGAAAGAATAAAATTAGTAAAATTCCAATCAGATTAAAGCCGGTGAATTGTTAGGTTAGGCGGCATGTTAGAGCCTTAAAAACCTGTCACAAAGTTAACCTTCATAGGACGGTTGACCCCACTATAGCACCTCTAATTAACAAAATGAATTTTTGTTGCAAAAATTGATTCTAATTTGAATTTTGAGGCCAAATATTATAAGAATAAATGCCCACTTTCATATTATTATTAATGTTAAAGAGAGGTCACTTAAGAGGTTTAGTGAAAGATTTCCTAAAGAGTGAAACTCTGTTACTCTAAGGAATTATTGTTCAACACCTAGAACAATAATTCTGATTTTTCTCTTGTGATTGTGGGGAGAGTTACCGAGGGAGAATTGAAGGACGTGTGCCTACTCATACTCTGATCATGGAAAAGAGAATGGCAACAAAGACTAGTTGATTGAGGCTCTTTCGAACACGATTCTCGGTAGCAGTTTGTCAAATAATTTTTGTCAGAAGTATGGTTCCAATTCTTTGAGTTACGTAAGTTCTTTTTTTGATTTATCATATATAGCTTTATTTAATGAAAAATTTTTAAAATTTGCTGTGTACTCCTTTTCCAACAGGATGCTTTATAAGTAGCCAGATATTTAGCCTCAATTGTTGTCTTAGAAACATACTTTTGTTTCACACTTTTCTAGACAACGACTCCACCTCTAAGACAAAAAATAGAACCTAAGATTGACTTTCGATTGTCCTTATCCGATTCGAAATCAAAATCTATATATCCTTTGAGAGATAGACCTCCACCATAATACACAGGTATGTAATTTCTTATTCTTTTAAGGTACTTGAGAGTGAACTTCACAACCATTTAGTGATCAAATCCTTCCTATGTCTACTGCATTGCAGATGTCAAGCCTAGTATACTACATAGCATACATCAAGCTTCTAACTGTTAATGTGAAAGGGAAACCTCTTAGGTCCTCTTCCCCTTGAGGAGTCTTTGGATATTGTTCCTTAGAGAGATGACAATCATGTCTAGAAGGCAAATTCCCTCTTTTAGAGTTCTGCATACCATACCTGATAAGCATCTTGTCTATGTATGTAGTCTGAGACAATGACAGTAGCTTTTTTTTTTTTCCTATCCTTGATAACCATTCTTTTACTTGTGACATAAATTCCTTGCCATGCCCAATGAGTAGGATTGCATCAATGTAAATAATTAAAAGACTTAAAACTTCTCATTCTAATAAGACTTATCTTTGGCACTTATGATTAGTCTAAAAGACTTAAGGAGATAATCTAAATATAAAAGGTCCGCAATCAAGGGAATAAAGTCGGGCATGTTATTTATGTTAAAATTGTTATGTTGTCTACATTCCTAACGAGAGATGACTTGTCTTGGTCACTAAAGTAAGACTCCGTGAATAGAGACATTGCTATATTGTCATTGGTGACATTATATTAGATTAAGACTAAAGATAAATTGATTTGATTAATAATTCTATTTATATAAATCAATTCATTTTACACAATCATATATGTTACATCTTAATCCTAAAAAGAATCAGTGGGTCTGTATTATTGACTTGTGTCTTTTCATGTATCAAAAGGTGACATCCTAAATTATATATAACTACGCATACTAGTACATTGGAAACATGACTCTTGAACGACGTAGGCTTGTTATTTATAGCTATAGAATTTATAACTCTTTTTGTAGAGTTAAAGATATTCTTTTATAGGCATTGTCTTGTAATAAAAAACTAGAGCGCTCAACCATTTGGATACATATATGTAATCAAATAATATACTATTTGTATTGTTTGTGAATAGTATGCTTTTCAATAGTTAGATAATAGAATATAAGATAAATATAATCAAAAATGTAAAATGAAATTTATCCTTAAGCCGATTATAAATATCCTATGGGAATGTTACATATTATAATATGTCACGGATGTTTAACTTATTAGAGTTTCATAATTTATGTATAGTTCAAGAGTGTAGCTCTAAGCTCTTGGTGGAATAGCTTTAGAGTTGATAATTATGAAATGTACGTGTCGGCAATATGTCATTTTATGATTATAGAAGCTTGATCTATATGTGTCCTTCAAGTTTTCTTTGCAAGCTCACATATTTTCTTGTAATGATATAGTGTGATTTTTCGATATATTGGTAACTTATTTTTTAACTCTTAAGATTAGCTTAAATTCGATTAATTGGATTTAGTAATTCATGTTTAGTTTATTTGTTGAATTAATTTTATGAATTGAGTCAAGATAAACATGTTGAATATTTGAAATATATTTTATTTGAATGTAGGACTATCTGCATATGACTGTTTTAATCAGATGACATTCCTATTAGGTTATTTAAATTAAAACTAAGGCTCTATGAAAGATATCCGGGTAAAATAAAGTAGGAATTATCCAATCAAGTCAAACAAGAGGATTGAATAGCTCTCCAGGAGTTGGAAAAGCTTGACAGCTAGTTACCATGTCAGTCTGGTCGACTGCCCCTAGTGGTGTAGGATGGTCGACCACCTCCTACGATCTCACCAAACTGCATCTAACATAGTTTAGCTATGAGAAGTTGATCTAAACTCAAGTTTTGACACCTAATCTGATACGATTGAGTCCCAATTTGACCACTATAAATAGGGAACATTCCTTATGGTTTTACATCAAAAGTGAAGGCATTTTAGATGTTTAGAAAGAGATTTCTAAAGAGAGAAATTCTGCCACTCTAAAAGAATTGTTGTTCAACATTTGGAACAATAATTCTTATTGTTCTCTTGTGATTGTAGGGAGTACTTACCAAGGGAGAATAGATCGACGTATACCCATTTGTACTCTGATCATGGAAAAGAGGACAACAGAGAAGATCAATTAGTTAAGGCTCTTTTGGATGTAATTGTTAGTAGTAGTTTTGCCATACGTTTTCCTACCAAAGGTGTGGTTCTAATTTTATGAGGTACGAAAAGATCTTTTATTAATTTATCATGTATAAATATCTAACTTATTTATGAAAAAAAGTTTATTTATAAATATTTTTAGCATTCACTGTGTTCTCTTTTTCCAAGAGAATCATCAAGCCTCCTAACCGAGTTAGAATACATGGATTCTATCTTGAGTTTCATGGCTTCCAGCCACTTCTCATTATTAGAGTATTCCATTGTTGACTTGTAAGTCTATGGATCTTTTTCGGTGTCATTCACAATGACTAGTTGTGCTTCTCCACGAAAGTGAGCAATTAATCTAATTTTCCTCCCACTATGACAAAGCACCAAAGGTGTCTGGCTAGAAGTTGTGGCCTCTTTGGTTTGCCATTAGAAAATTCTTGTTGGCTGTGTAGCGTCTAGCCTGGGCTTACTCCCTAAAGCCTCCATAGGACCCACCTTGTGGGGCCCTCGGACTTATGGCTCTTATTAGTAGACCATCCCCGTGCCGCCCATTCATCCGTACTGTCCCCTCTGGGGCCCTCTAGCCCCTCAGGATTTTCTTTTGTTTCCCTTGGGTTCGAACCTCAAACCTCTCTTAAGAGGTTCTTATTTCCATCTCAGGTACCAATTGAGCTAGTAGCTCAATTGATACTCGAGATAAAAATAAGAACCTCTTAAGAGAGGTTTGAGGTTCGAACCCAAGGGAAACGAAAGAAAATCCTAAGGGGCTAGAGGGCCCTAGAAGGGACAGTACGGATGAGTGGGCGGCACGGGGATGGTCTACCAATAAGAGCCATAAGTTTAGGCCCCCCTACAAGGTGGGTCCTAGGAAGCTTGAGGGAGTACGCCTGGGCCAGACGCCACAGGCTATGGGCAGATCTGATTAACAAGTAATTCTTCTAGCATCATTTTGCTCCTAAGCTTAAAATATTTCTCATAGTCTTGCTCAAGAAAAATGGTGTTTGTCGATACAAACACCTTCTTTTCTTTAGGACTATAGAACAAACCTACATTTGTGCTAGACAAATCCATATGCAGATATGCCTCAAACTAGGTTTCTGATCTATTCGTAACTCTAGAGGCATCTTACGTATAGACTTAGATGGAACCAAGTATAAAATGTAAATTGGGGTTCTTAAGGCATATCCTCATAATGATGTAAACAGGAAAGAATAACTCAACATTGATTTCATCATGTCGAGTAACATTTGATTTCTTCTTTCGACAACACCATTTTATTGTGGCATTTTAGGTGCAATGAGTTGTAAAACTTTTCTACTATCCATCAAATAGTCTATGAATTTTATGTCCATATACTCACAACGTTGATCAGGTTAGAGTACCTTTATTTGCTTTCCTAATTGTTTCTCAACTTCCACTTGGAATTCCACAAACTTTCCAAAAGTAGATTAGTTGTCAATAAATGAGACGAAATATTAGTACCCACCTCTAGTTTGAAAGTTTAAACGTCTAGATGCATCGGTACGCATTACCTCAAGAGGTTCTTTGGCTCTTACACCTTTAGCTAAGAAAGGTCTCTTAGTCATTTCACCTTCCAGGTAGGATTGCGGACTAAGAATTCACTAATTTTTAAGTTCCCTTAAAGGTCCATCCTTTACAAGTCTCTCAATCCTATTAAGTTAATATACTTAAGTCGAACATGCCATAAATATGTGTTATTGTCACGAGAAATCTTTTACCTTTTATTCTTAGACTTAGCAACTTTGAATATTTCAATGTTAAGCAGTAGTTTAGAACTAGATCTAACAAACTATAAACCATTATTTAGTTTTCTAGAACATATATCTAAACCATTTTTTGAATCAGAAACAATTTTATTATCAAAAGAAACTTTAAATGACTGTTCATTTAATCTAGAAATAGGAACCAAATTTCCTCTAAATCTAGGAATAAAATGTATGAAAGTATGATTTATCCTATTCACTTTTGATTTGAGAGTTGAAGGAGTTTTGATTGGGTGAGTTCAAATCAAAGCAGTTTTTTTGGTCTATTTAATTTATTTTTATTCATTTTTCCTTCTATCAATAACTCTACTTATTAATAACTCAATCAAAATAAATACAATTATCAACATTGTTCAAAACTAAATAGACATTCTTAAATAGAAGTCTAACTTTTCCCATTGCTTTTGCCAACACCCTTGCTCTATTGTCTATGACCATTGTGTATTCCCCATTGACAAGATCGCATTAAGAACTAAGACTTTGCAAAGAAGAACAAATATGATTAGTTGCTCTCGAGTCAACTACCTAGATTGAGAACTCAATCTCTACAACACATGTTTCCAAAACTAGTAAATCATATTTACCTTGGATTTTCTTCTTACAGTTTCTTTTCAAATGGTATGACTTATTGTAATAAAAACACTTTCCTTGGCCTTTGTCTCGAAGTCAGTCTCTTTGCCCTTGTCATCCTTCTTGGACTTATTCTTGTTCTTATTAGACTTGGGCTTTTTAATATTTTTGTTTTTCCTCTTGTTGCTCTTGAAAGAATTGGCTTCTACAAGATTTACTTTGCCACTTTTAGCACAATGAACATATTCATATTTTTGAAGCTTATTCAACAATTGAATGAACCCCATGTGCATGTTGTTCATGACATAGTTAGTCTTGAAATGTTTGAAGGTAGAACTTAGACTTTCTAAGATTATTCCTACTTGAATTCCCTTATCTATAGTAGCTCTATTAAGCTTTGCCTCATGAAGATGATTTATTATGTTGAGCACATAGGTGTAAACAGGGGTATCAGGCTTCATCTTGTTGCTTAAGAATAATTCTATGGGACTTTCAGAGTTTCTCTTTAGGATACTCTCTCTAAAATATCTTAATTGAGCTAATTAATAATAGGAATAAGTATCCTATATTATAGTGGCTGAAGGACATCCATTCAACTCAAATATGGCTTCAAAATACATCACTGGGTCAAAATCCTACAACAAAATGCATAAGGTGCGTTTGTTGATGTAGCAAGACCGGTTGACTCGACCTTTTATATACGATCGAATGATTGGTTGGAGATGACCCCGATCATCTTGTCAATTACTCCAAATGACCCCCCAATCCTTTGGTTAACTAGGTGTGACTTGATTGGATAATTACCTATTTAATTTGACCCAAGAATCTTTTATGGAGGCTCAATTTTAATTCAAATAGCCCAATGTAAAAGTGATCTGATTATAATAGTCATATCTCAATAATCTCATAACAAATAAAATATGTATAAATAATTCAACATCTTTATTTCAAATTATTTCATAAAAAATTAATTCAATTAATAAACTAACATAAATTATTACAATCCAATCAACCAAATATGAACATAAATTATTACAATCCAATCAACCAAATATGAACCTATTGTAAAATTAACATAAGTTACCAATTTATAGGAAAAATATATCATGTTGTTACAAGAAAATGTGTGAGCTAGTAAATGGGACCTGATGCATATATATAGATCAAGCTTTTATAATTATAAAATGAGATGTCCTCAACATGCTTATTTATAATTGTTAACTCTAAAGCTGCTCCACTAAAAGCTTAGAGCTGCACTCTTGAATTATATACAATATTACTAAACTCCAATAAGTTTGTCGTCCATGACATAATAAGTTTTTCGTCCATGAGATATCATGATGTGTAACATCCCATAGGATATCCATAATTGGCTTAAGGACAAATTTCATTTTATTTTCCCGATCATATTTTTCTTATGTTCTATTATCTTACTAACTGGAATACTTATTATTCATAACCAATACAAATAGTATCCTTTTAGTTATATAAATATATTCAAATAGCTGAGCGCTCTAGCTTTCTAATTTTAGGATATGCCTATTAGAGGATAACATTAACTTTATCAAAAAGTTATAGATTCCATATCTATGATAATGAGTCTATGTCTTTTAAGAGTCATGTTTTTAACGTACCAGTATACATACCTTCAATAAATTCAGGATGTCACCCTTTGATACATCAAAAGATACAAGTCAAAAGAACCCATTAATCCATTTTAGAATTAAGTTGTAATACATATGATTGTCTAAAATGAATTAATTTATTCAAATGGAATTATTAACTAAATTAATTCATCGTTAGTCTCAATTCAATATATCATCACCAATGATAATATATCATGAGATAATCGATTTTAAATAAATATATATATATATATATATATATTCTTGATATTGTATGTATGTGATAAGTAGGCACCTTTCATTAATATGTACGTTTAAATATTTTTATTCATGGGATGAATGGTGAATGTATAGATGGTAGATTTGATTGTTAATTATATAGTTTCGAGGATCTCTTTAATAATGGTTGATTTTATTTTTCATTAGAATTGATGTTTGCTTGAAATTAAAGGGTTAGTATTTTTTGTAATGTATTTTTTTTTGTTTGAAAATATTATTTAATATTAAAGACTGAAAGATTATTAAAGATCCAAAGCCCACGAAAGACCCATATGATTGGAACCATAATCATGCGATAATTACAGGTTTCATGGCTTGCAAAACCATAAAAAATGGAAGAAAAACGAAGCACATAACTTCAATGTTGAGCACTACGGTGTCGACTAACAGAGCCCAAGCACTAGGGTACCAATAGTTAAGTGCCCTTGTGCACTTGGTTAGAGTGTCAATGCTGGGGCACCATGCTTGGGTGCCCCAGCACCAGGATGGCTCCCTAATGTAGGGCATCTTTTCATGTATTTTTCACCATTTGTTCTGTTTGTTCTAATTCTCTCAAAAGGCATACATGTTAGACTTAGTGCCCTAATGATTAAATAGTGTTATTGTTTTGAGACATCTGATCAACAAAGAATTTATTATTTATGGCATATATCAACTTTGTCCTCTTTGTATTCATTTGTCATGAATGTATAATAACCAAGCAAAAGTTTAAGGCTGTCTTTCTAAACCTTTAAGATCATGCATATAATTGATAGATTATGTAGAAAATATGAATTTTAAGGTGATAGTCTAAATATAAAAGGTCTACAACCAAGGGAATAAAGTTGGGTGCTTTATTCATACTAAGATTGTAATATTGTCTACATATCTAAGGAAAGATAACTTGTCTTGGTCATTGGAATGAGATTCCACAAGTAGAGATATTAATATATATATATATATAGAAAATATAATCAACACTTAAATTAATTTATTCTATAATTGACTCTGATACTGATTATTGGTTTTCTAAAAAGATTTTAGTGTAAATATGCAAAAATGTGGTAAAGATGCAGTAACATATATATAAAAAAATTTTATAAAACTTTTGTAAAACATGCTATATAGTAGATTAATTTAACGCTTCATAAATATATATACATAGTATGTGCTTACTTAGTAGATGAGAAGAGATCAAAAAAGTTCTATCAAAATATGTTCTTTAAGTGAAACCATCATCTTTTTTGCCTAATCCTCGGCACTGAATAGACGTATGCGTGGGCATAGAAAGAATCAAAGATTTCTAAAGATCACTCGCTTGCTTTTTTCACCCACTAGTCTCAATGCATGAGCAAAGCATGTCTTATGATGAAGAATACTTTTTACTCTCTCCTTCTCTCTCGACTTTCCTAAACTCTCTAGTAAAATTTTAGCAATCTTATCAAGACTCTTAATTGTGTATAGAATTAATAGAGGAGGTTTCTATTTATAAAAAATGGGAGACACAATTAATTTTGTAAGCTTTCTTTATTTTAATTTTAAATATCAAATATTTAACCAAAAAAAAAGAGAAAATATTCTCTTATCTTATCTGTTGTAGGCACCACCGATATAGAGATACTCTTGTTAGGATTTGTGTCCGAAGGAAAAAATACATTAATTGTATTTATGACATTTTTGATGAAATAAATAATAATGCAAATATTTTATGTACTAATAATGATCCTCATATTACTATCATTATAATGATTGTATATTGGCAAACATGAGATCTATGACTATCAAAATCAAGTCTTAGAATTGGGCATATGTAGAGTTTATATGTAGAAAGATTCGATTTGGAGATTAATAGTATAAATTATATAGTCTACAGTTTATGTATAGAGCTGTGCATTTTATACATGATAAGACTATACATCTAATTGAAGAGGTGATTTATCTTAGCCGTCAGAGCAGATTGACTCCATGGTAGACACATTGGTATGATAGACCTAGTAGTGGTTGCATACTCGATTAAGCCTCAAGTTGAATTGATTTAATAATAATTCAATTTAACTTAAAATCAATTCTCTTTGATAATCAATTATGTGTCATCTTAATTCTAAAGTGAATTCATGACTTTTATGCCAAAGGTAGGCATTCCGATGAACGAAGGCTCCATTGTCGGTATTTTGGAGAGTTAACCTATATTTGATGAGAACATAATCTACAGACATGG
This sequence comes from Artocarpus hirsutus, assembly GCA_946598075.1. Taxonomy (NCBI): domain Eukaryota; kingdom Viridiplantae; phylum Streptophyta; class Magnoliopsida; order Rosales; family Moraceae; genus Artocarpus; species Artocarpus hirsutus. Next base: position 42,028 of record CAMOHE010048139.1, read on the forward strand.
AATCCATAGTTCTCTAACAAAAAGTCAATGTTATCCTTTCAAAGGCATTATTCGGGTATTGAAAAATATAATGAGGCCTCAATTATCTAGATACTTGTGGTAACTAGATGATATTCCTTTTGTATGTGCTGTAAAAGGAATGAATTTTCCACTAATGAAATAATAGAACTTTGCGATAACATAATCGTAAAGTAAAATGAAACTAAGCCCTTTATTCGATTATGGGTGACCTATAGAGATATACAAAATATGAGATGTCATAAACAAGACTTATATTTAAAGAGTCTCGTAATACATTATATTATCAATAATGCAACTTTGAGTCTATAGTAAAGTGACACTGAAGTTAATAATCAAACGGATAATTAATTGATGTTTTATTTATCTATTTTTATTAGAATTTGATCATATATGTCTATAGGATCTTAATACTAGCTCAAGAATTCTTTTATGACAGATCAAGCAAATATAGATTACCACAAGTAAGACAGAAGTATACACGACTCGGGGCCACTAGGCCCAATACGACATATGGGCCATAGTTTAGTTGAACTGCTAGTGGGCATAGGCCGACTAATGGAGGTGTTATTATCTACTTATTTTTCTTCAAAATTAATTTTGAAAAATAATTATTCAAATTATTAAATTAGGATTTTGGATAATTAATTATTTAAATTTGTATTTGATTAATTAATTTAAATCCTCGTTGAATTTGAATTATGAATGATGGATAATTATTCACAATTAATTAAATTAGCTTATTATTTTAAATAATGGAATTATAATTTAAATTGAATTGTTTGAATAGAAGTTATCTCGGATGATGCAGATAATCGCATAAACGTACCCTGTGATTAACTAAAAAGTTTTTAATTCCCCTGCTAGAGGGTGGTGCCAACTATAGATTGAGAAGAAAGCAAAATTCTCTCCTTATCCTTATAGACTTCTAACTCCTCCTATTCATTCTATAAATAGAGACATGGGATTTTATTTTATTCTTAGACTGCCTAAGTGCAAATCAGAGATTATAACCTAGATTACTCATTTTTAGTAATCTTAGTTCTTCAGCACTTGAGTAGTTAGAAGGAGTGTACTGTGGTGGAGATTTGCTGAGTTATGCCTACAAACACAATGATAAAAAAGTAGAGAATAGCATAAAAAATCTAACGATAAAGATTAGTTCTTGAAGAATTATTCAGTTAGAAGCTGTTAGCTCCTAGGTTTCAAATTAAATATTTATTTTTGTTTTGATAACAACAAACAATTAATTGCTTAAACACTAATGATTTATCTTGAATGTGTAGAGCCATTTAGAATTATTCTTATTACATCTTGCTTAAATGCTAATGATTTATCTTGAGTGTGTACAGCCATTTAGCATTATTATTATTGCATCTCAAGCAAATCAAAAGGAGTTTTCATCAAGACCCGGAAGAAATTAACGAAGACGGACAATCTACCGAGAGCTTGAAGATTGAAGATATGACATTAACAAGCATGAAGAATAGGTTTAAGTTTATTCCTTAGCTTGTGTAATGTTAGAGCATGCACAAGATATTTATCAAGTTTAATTGGCTCAAAATCTTTATCAATATTTAAACTTGATTCAAATATTTTTAATAGATTTCAAAATTTAGTTAAAAGCATTTAAAGTCTTGAAATTATATTCAAAATTGTTTCTATATCATTACTTTTGTTTTCAAGGGTCAAAATTAATTTAAGAAAGGTTTTTAAGATGTTTAAAATTGTTTTTAAACTCAACATCTTTTAGAACCAAAAGTTGAGGTGCCTGACCACCTAAAGAGGCACGGTCGACCACTCATAGGCCTATGCGGTCTACCACACCAGCCTGAGGGTGGCTTGTTCTCTAGCACTGTGGTTGACCATGTCTAATATACTGGGGTCAATCACGATGTCCAATGGCTATATTTCTAGCCATTAGAAATGCACCTCATATGGTCATAAACAGCTAGTTTCGAGCTTTTACCTGTAAATAGCCTCATTTATGACCTTAGAAAGTATGAAGAACACCTAGAATCAACCTTGTATCATTCCCTAAGTGTTCTATAAGCTTTTGATCAATATTTGAGCCACACTTGTTAGATATTCTTATTGTATGCTTGATCATCTCCTAGGTTATTCCAAATTGTATTTCAACAATTTCTAGGAGTTAAGAGTGAGAGCTTAAACATTTCAATCATTCTAAACTGAGAGAAATAGGTCCCCAAAGCCTTAGCAAATTCAGGGTTATTTTGGGTTTGTTAATCTCCATGTAAAATTGGTGAGTTACTTTGGTTAGTCAATCTTCATGAAAATTTACAGTTGTAAGAAGGTATGGTGAGCCTTGGGTAGAAAAACTCACCGGATTGTACAAGGAGTAATCGTGCCTAAAAGACGATCGTGATAGTGGAAGAGGCCGAGTCAAAGACTTTGCTCGGTGATAGTGGATGTAGGCGTATTGCCAAACCACTATAAATTGTGTTTGTATTTCTCTATCCATGTCTCTTTACATTAGCACATTTATATTTTGTTTAAGTTTATCACATTATCATTTGTGTGTTGCATTCACTTGTGCGTTTAATCTAGAAAACTCCAATAATTATGAAAAAGTTTTAAAACCCAATTCACCCCTATCTTGGGTAGTTATTCTTGGGCTAACAAAAGTGTTGTTTCTAATCTCCAATTGGTACATTAAATTAGATTTAATTTATTATTTATTGCATTATAAGTTAGTTTCTTGATAGTTAAATAAAAATTTTTATAAGTCCATTGCATCACTGAACCAATTTTTCCAATAACTCTATCTATGTGGCACCAATTCGAGGAGAAAGAAAGAGAAAATTTTGCTTGTTATCCAATTTAAGTTTCTAATATTGAATTAAATCACATTTTTCCAAAATTAGAAAGTTCTAAATAATGAAAACTTGGTGAACAAGCTTTGAACTACACAAGGAATCCTTTCTTGTGATAGAATGCGACACACACAATGGGTCATCTTCCAAATTAATTATTTTGATTATTAAATAATCTCATTATTTAATAATTATAAACTAATTCATAATGCATTTATTTTTAATGATATTTCATTTAAAATTCTATAATTCTAAATTAATTAATTAAATCAATAATTCCACTTGTTCAAGCAGTGTTAACAAGGATGATGGGGGGACTAATGGTCCCATAATTTCAAGTTCCAATAAAACCAATATATTAATTAAACTCTTTAATTAATATATTATTCTTTTATTAATTCCAATATTACTCCACTAAAACTTGAAATTACTATAACGCTCTAGAGTACGGGATATGACGTGGCGGGTTAATTAAATTAATTAAGTAAAATTTTAATTAAAACCCAAGTTAAAGAATTTGATTAATTAATAAATAATGATAATTTAAAAGCTTTTTTGAACAAACATTTATAATAATTAAACAAATAAGATAAAAACAAAATGAAATAAAATGATAAGAAAGAGGGAATATGTGTTGGGTCCCATTGACCTACAACTTGTGCATACACATAGTACTAACAATATTAAATTACATCCACAGTGTAAAATAAAAAGAGAAAGTTAAAGTTATACATGTCTTGATTTTATAATTCTAATAACCTACTTGGCTCTTCTACTGCTCATAGGTTCGGTTAACAGACTCTTCTCCGATCCTAAGCTACACTCCACCTAGGGGGAAAATGTTTTAAAACAAATAAAAAGTAAGTGAAGGGCTCAGTAGGACTATGCTTTTAAAAACAGATAAATGATTTTAAATATAAAATTTGCCTTTCAAAGAAATGAATTTGAAAGAGAGTTAGATGAATAAATAAATTCATTTCAACAAGTCTTATTAAAATTGTTCGTCTAGGAGATACCTTTTTATCTCTTTTGGACAAACCATAATATTCACCACTGAAGTGGCCCAACTGGGTTTTAGGACCTGCCTCTAAGGTCGCACGCTACACGATTCGATCTCTGATATGACATCATACCTATATATGTATCTCTATTATCATTTAAAATCCATTTACCAAGTATTTTCATTTACATTCACTATGATGTTTGTAATGAAAATCACCTCAATCTACTGTTTATGGAAACACTCAATAAAAATCCTTTTAAATCCATCTTTGAAATCATCTTAATAAAAATCCTTTTAAGGCTAAAATCATTTTAAAAACTGGGCTACCAAAGAAAAGGGTAGAGGTCCTACCTTAATACTCATGCCGATGTCCCACACCATAGTTTCGGTCCGCTATACGTTAGCTCCGTGGAACCACAAACAATCTTAAATATATAAACCGAGTCTATCAGTATGTAACTTAAGATATCCTATGTTACTAAATTGTCTCATGGTGTCCTAGTATGCTATTTAAGTCTATAAAATCATATTGTAATGTTAAAATCTCAATCAGGGTTCAAAATGATGAAAACAGGTGAAAAACAACAAATTTTCAGTTTGCCCGGTCGGACTGTTGGTCCCCTTAGTTTAGCTTGAAGAACTATGCAATTCGGTCTACCGGCAAACCAAGTCCAGTCGGCCAAACTTTTCTAGGTTTAGCCTGTCGGTCATATGAATCCGGCTTGCCAAACATGAAGTTCAGCCTACTAAATTAGGAAATTTTAGAATTTTCCAGAACCCGAGCCTCTGCTTCCCAAGCCTGAATCCTCGATTTCAACTTGTTTTCTCAATTCCCAGGCATAGAAATCATCTATAGATGATAGAAAAACATTATAAAACACTTTTAGACTAGTTTAAACAAGATTTGCACAAAAATTTTGAATAAATCTGAAAATAGAGAAAAATAGAGAAAATAAAAAATCTTGATTTAAATCTGTTTTTAACCAAACCGAGCTTAGATTTTAGTTATTTTGAGTTCCGTTAACTTAGATTAAAGGTTTTCTAAGTTCAAATAAGCTTAGATTTCAAAATACAAAGAAAATTGTAAAATTTGAAAAAGTTTGAAATTTAAAAACTAAACTTGAATTTAAACTTTAAATCGTGTTTTTGGTTGCTCAATCACTTTCCCAAGCCTCCAATCCACTAAACCGGAGTTTGGGCTTGATTTTTGATTCAAAAATTTGAGAGGAAATGAGAGAAAAAGAGAGGCAGAGAGAGAAGGAGAGAGAGACGAACAAGAGAGGGGGAGAGAGAGTGAGCTGAGAGTGAGGAGAGAAGGAGAGAAGACGGGTATAAATAGAGAGAGAAATAGGCGGTTTCATTGTATAGAAACCGTGTGTTGCCCACGGTTTTGTAAAACATGATATATTTGACATTTAACAAATTGTTTTGTTTTAAAGATCAAAATGACAATTAAAATTAATTATAAGTAGTTAAAATCATTAGAATAATCAAAGATAACATTAATTTAGAAATTCTACAAAATAATCAAATTAAGTATAAAACATTCATTATGACACACTATTCTACCATTTTGCACACTAATAATATTTAATTAAATTTAGGGTGTTACAATTACACTCTTGAAATTTCATATACAATTACTCATGCTTTAAAGTCGTCCATTTGATATAATCATACATATAAATTGATCCTCTATAAATAATTCATAATTAGAGCAATGTAAGATTTGTTAACCTCTCTAATTACTTCTTTGAGTACCATTAATTTCTTAATAAATAACAAATTCATAAAACTAAATATGATTAATTGAATGCTCATATTATTCTAGACTTGAATCAATACTCATGAAAATTATTTACAGCTTCTCATTAGAAAATGAATGGATTCCATCTTGTAATATTAACATTTCTGGCTACTTACTTCACTATGCTTCTCGTTAAAAAATGAATGGATTCCATATTATAATATTAACATTTCTGGCTACTTACTTCATTATGCTTTCAAAATATAAAGGAAAAGATTAGATTCTCAAATCTATACCGAGAAAATCAAAAGACATAGTTTTATAAATAGGACGCTGTTAATAACTCAGGATCAAAATCATCTCATATATGACAATCCATCGATGTGATTAAAACTTGCTATATTTAATGAAAATCAGCTGTTCATATCACATCATGTCTTTGTCCTATATAATTTTGTTATGTACAATACACCCATTTAATGACTCACTATATTAACAATTCGGATAAGACCGTTTCATTCTTAATGGAAATAACATGCACTAATAATGCTCAATCTAAGATTTTACTCTTTAATTGAATAATTAATCATATATTACTAACAATTTTAATTATCATCCTTAAATAATATCCTATTGTATATAACGCTTATATACAATATTTAAGGTTATATAGATAATTATGGAATTTTAATGATATTTATAAAGTATTCTTAAATAAATACACATAAATATAATGAAAAATATACTTTATTTATTTATAAATATGTTTTTCTGACCAAATATCATATGCTTTGAGAGCATCTATCTTAATATGAAGCAGGAGAAAGTCTTTTTTATATAAAATAAGGCATAATAATACACTTCAATTATTTAGCAGAGACACGGTTATATCTCTTCTTGCAAAATGAGAAAAAAAATTTATAATTTTTAACACATTTTGTGGATAAAAAATCTAGGTTAAAAAATTGATTGAAGGAATATGTCCAACCTTATTCATACGTGGCTTCATTACAACTTTTATATCTTGTCCAACTATAATGGGATTGACTGAAAACCAAGAACTTAATCGGTGGAACAAGTTGGCTTACCTTTCATGCCAAAAGTTGTAAAACAAATTTGTCAAATACATATTTGTGAACCTCTATGCGAATTGCTAACTATAAGTAACATTACGTGCATGATTCAATTAAAAAATTTTCTAGGCAAAAAAGTTTTATTTATTGCATCAATTACTAAAGAATTAGTTATAAAATATGTGTTTCCATTTTAGTTGGAGTCAAAATTATACCTCCAAATTCAAAATTCATGTGAAATTTGTAAATTTTTTAAGCCAACGGATAATTTCGACCCTGTATTGATATGTTTACCCTTTATTGCGTTACTGATAAACCTACAACTAAATGCTAACTAGGTGCTACTTGTAAAAGTAAAGAATAAATTATACAAATTGTATATATAAGCTAAGTCGGATAGAGAAACTTCGTCAATTATTGTTTAGTTACACGTATAGCATAAATGGCGAATGGCAAATTCACAAATTCAAAGATCAAAATCAACACCATTGGTCGGCCCACAAAATTGATATGAATTTTATTGATACAGTCTTAAGAACATTTGAAAAATGAGATTTTTTTTTTTTTTTTCTAAACTCAAAATGCAATGGTAAAAAATAGTATATGTAAACAAGTGAGGACAGCTTAGTTGGTTGTAAGTCCTTCTGCTTCAATCATATGTTGAGGGTTCAAGTCACGCTTAACCCCACTCAAAAGTAAGTGGTATTCCCCCTTCTCCTTATATATTAAAAAAAAAAAAGTATATGTATCCCGTTTGCAAGCAAAGTGGCTATTATTTTAACAATCAAAACAAAGTTGTATCTTATTTGGCAAGGGAAAAAATTGGTACTACTACATATTACTCTAATAGAACAAATTAGGTGGTATACCCTTTTTTCAATACCACAACTATGTTCTACCTTTTTTTTTCTTTGGTTCATACCATTTCCCATAGCCAAAAGGCCAAAATATACTCAAACAACATATATTTGCCTAACCCTAAATACTTGTGAGCAATTATCTCTTTACATTTTTGTATGTTCTAAAACTTTCTTATAAACTGGTAATATTGAAGACATTACAACATAAGTGATATTTCTCAAATTGAACCCTAATAATATCAAGTTATTGTCCCTACATATTGATTGCATAACAAAAAATTGTTGTATCAATTAATTATAGGTTTATTTACATTTGTTGCTCCTCAAATTCTCATTTATTGACAGTTTGCAATCCGAAAAAACAAACACCGGCAATTAGCTTCTTAAATTTTTCTTTAAAAAAAAAAAGCTTCTTAAATTTAAAAATGTGTAGCAAAGATTCCCATATCCAATTCAGAACATCGTTTTTTTCCCCTCAACATTGGTATATGATTTGCACATAGACGGTTAATTAATGATGTAAGTATTCATGATCGATTATTCAAATAGTTTAAGCCAAATCTGTTGAGATTAGCATTCTTAATTATTTTCAATTGAATTAATGTTTTTTAAAAAATAAATTTGGGTTAAAACAGATAAAAAGGATACCCATGTCCTTAGTGACTCATATGTAAGTCATAAAATAATTTTCTTTAATAAATTAACACCGTTACTTATTTGAGTGTATTTGTCATGATTTTTAAATTCAAGGGACTAATTGCCAATTCTTTTAGGATAATTTTATTTTCCTTTTCCAGGATCACATTGTCAATGAAAAAGACGTTTAGGGTAAGAAATTATTGTTTGATATATTTTTTTTTGGTAGAAATTGTTTGATATATTAATTTGGCAGCCAAATATGATCCTGTCACCTTAACTAATGCCTCGTTGATTGTAAATAAAAATACCAAATTTCTAAGAAAATTATCAACGACCGAGATTATCGCAGATGGACACCAAGTTGCTCAAATTAAAGAAGAACTAGTTGATCTTCTACCAAATTGCATTGAAAGAAACATATACCCGAAAAAGATGACACGTCACAAGGCAGAATAACTTTGATTTCTGATTAAGATCTTAGTGTAAAATTAAACCAAAGTAGTCAAACAAAGTGGACAAGGAATTCAAGAGAGTACTACCACCCATACCATGCCCACTTTTCCCATTTATGGTACACAGAGCCATTTGATCAAATCAACTATTAATTTATACTAAAGAAAATATACTTTAGTATCTTTTCTTTTTGCCGTTGTTAGGAAAGTATTTGAGGTTATGATACTAAGAGCTTATTGCTTTCAAAGGGGAAAATTCTAAAAGTGTCCTTTATTATAGATATTCTTTAGGTTTACAACAATAAAAAACTATTTCTTAGTTTTGGGTTAATTTTATTTTTGAGACCCGAAATATATCAATTGTCGTATTTGATTCCTATACTTTTCATTGACACCCTAATAGTTCTCGAGCTTGCCAGATATTAGTATTTCTATAATAGAAACTTTAAAAACTGATGAATGCCATCAAGTGAAATGCACATGATCTAATTTAAACATCCATGTAAATCAAACTACTTAAAAGTAATTTCACTAGCTTACCTTTTATTAATGAACCACTTATACCCCATGTCATGAAATTCGTCTGATTTTTAGTGTTTTCTATACAAAGCTACTATTAGCGTAACATTTGGAAAGTTAGGGGACTATTAGTGTGTTAGTCAAAAGTTTAGTGGTCAAAGTAAGATAACTATTATTCCTTAAAAGCCAAAAATGAAATTAACCCCTTATTTTTTTTTTTCCAAAAAAGTTCAAAAGAATCTCATCAACTAGTCAACTTTTTGAAAATGCCAACAATACCCTCGCTAATAAACATTAAAGTATTTTTAAAAGAATTTGTGTCTAATTTTATATTAATTATTTAAAAGTCATATTAGATATAAAACAAAAATTTTACGAAATTGTTTAAAAAATAAATATTTAAACCTTAAATTAAAAATAAAAAATAAATCTAAGGAAGTAAAATTAGACATCAAAGCAAATTGACCATGGGGTTTTTTTTTTTTAGTTTTGAAATATTTTTGTTTAATTTTTTAAGTAGTTAATATTAAAATAAGACTTAATTACAGATTATAGAGAGTTTTCTCAACTTTTCAACAATTTAATGAGTTAAAAGGATGTATTTTTAATCTTTTTTCGAAATACTACAGATACGTTTTGATTAGGTAAAACATAAAATATATTTGTGATATTTTGAATAAACTCATGGATATTTTTAATATTCTCCCTTTTCATGAAATATATCATTTTGGAATGCAATGGTAATTTTTGGGACATGTGATCTTTATCTTTTTAATTATTTTTAATTAATTTGTCCGAGTTAATTTACGAAAAAAAAAGATTAACCCTAGATTAAGGTTAGTATCTATTTTGGAGAGGGGTTTGAAACGTTTTTTTTATAGTTTACACTACTTTTTGATTTAAAATTTATGAGAGAAATAGTGCAGTAAAAGTATTCGAAATCATAAAATACAGTTAAAACTTCTTTTGTCAAACAGATGCTTAATCTTTGTTTGACTATGGTGTTTAAAATTTTTTTGTTGTTAATGATTAGTTCATTGTTGTCTGTTATTGTATGGTAATATTGTTGTATTTTTTAGTGTATCTTTTGAGCATGGATGACTAATGAATTAAAATTTGAAAGAATATGAATTTAATCTGGTTTTATTTTTTAGGGTAATTTAATTTGATTTTGATAAAAGGAGTAATGAACTTCAAGTACTTTGAATAGGTGATTATTGCGAGTAATAGGTGATTAGAATTGAAATTTTTGAACTGAAAACTACGACATATGAGAGTTTTACATTATAACAACCAAAAGTTTTATAGAGTGTTTAGGAAGAATGGTTAGAATCTACAACCAAACATCAATTAGAATTGATTTTGGGAAACACCCTATTAATAACTTAAAAACAATCAAAATTTGAGTTTTGTGAAAGATTTTTGAACTACTCAATCAATTTGTTTCCTCATAGTGTTCCACCTAACAAACAACAACAATCTTTTTAAATTTTAGGGTTTTTAGCATTGTCGCCTTTTAAACTTATTGCATATTTGCAATTTGTTTTATGAACTTCTAATTTTAGTTAGTTACATTCTAAATTTAGAATTTGCAGCAAATTACCATTATTGACAGCGATATTAGTTTTTTGGACTGAAATTAACAAGTAACTTGTACATAAACAGTTGACGGATGACATGAATGGTCATTTTTATGTACTTTAACCCATATTTTTAACTAAATTTGTAGCAAATTTGGTTAACCCATATTTAACCTAAATTGATTAATATATTTAGTTAAGTTTTTACTAAAATAGAAAATTTTAACTTGACTTAGTTTTAAATTAAAATTTAGGCTAACATTCATAAAAAAGAACTTTTATATTCTTAATTAACAACATATATGAAATCACATATTAATTTAAAAAAAATAACATCATTATCAATAGGATGATTTGTTCTAAATTTATAAGTTCATCTATAACTTGTAAAAATTAAAAATTTAAAAAGTAAGTTGCTCAAATGCTATAAATTCAAGGACAATAATGTTAAAACCCTAATTCACTAATCCCCTCATTCTTTCCGTCTTTTAACCTTTTTCCTTCTCCAAAATATGGTCAAAAGAGTCGAGGGGAAGGACTTTAACAAAAGATACGGACAGACCGAGGTTCTTAGCAAAGAAAGGGAAAAGAAAAAGAAAATAGGGAAAAATAAAAATAAAAATAAAATAAAGAAAAGAAAAGAAGGGGCTGACTTCGGAAAGAAAGGGTAGGAAGGTCGCTTCGGTTTGTCCCCACACACTCAGACGGGTGACCGAACCAAAGCATATGGCTCCATTTGATAAAATCTATGAGCAACCTCGAAAACAGCTGTAATAATCAAACACAACATACTACGGTGTCAGCAACAAAAACAAAAACAAAACAATACCAACAACAATAACACAACACTCAACCAAAAATTAATTAATTAATTAATTAATTAAAAACTGCAAAAGTCAATAAGGGCAAGCTATCGCCTTTTGACAGCCATTTCTTTGCCCCTTCAAAGTCTCCTTCCTCTTCCTCCCTTCCCTTCCCTTCCCCTAACAAAACCCTCCAAAAAAATAAAAATAATAATAATAAAATACAACAGTTACACCTTCAACCATTCCATATACATCTATACATGAAAGTTTTTTTTTTTTAGCTCTCTAGTTTGATTTTTTATTTGTTTGTTTATACTTTATATAATAATAAAGGAAGATTTCTGTTTCTCAGTCGTGGTTATACATAATTATCTCTAGTACTTTCTCTCTAAGAGACGAGTCAAAAGGGGGAAAAAAAAAAAACCCAGAAAATTCAACTTCTCTGCAGCTCTGTTCCTTTGGAAAATTAGTAGATTGGTCGATCCGTAAGGAATCTGTTTTTAATACCCATTTGCTAATTCTAAGTAATTATTTTTGTTTTTCTCTAATATTATCGATTTTGATTATTTGTTTCCATCCTTGTTTGGATGATCAGTCTTTCCTCTGATGTTGTTGTTTGTAGATTTTTTATTTTATTTTGTATATATATATATATATATATATATATATATTATTTTTCTGTTGGTGGTTTTTTGATGGCTTAAGCTCCTTTTTATTTGGTCTGCAGAACCGGTCGATGTTGAGTGATATTGGGAGGACTTTGAGGTGGGGTTGAATTTTATGGATAATTTATGTTGCTTCAATTCTGTTTATTCTCAGGTGAGTTTATATCAAAACGCTTTTCCCTAATTATTTTCCTTAAGTTTATATAATACTTGATATATCATTTAGGAGACATTCGCATTATTTCCTGATTTTCCTTGTTTTGATTGTACAATAGTCAAGGATTTACGTTGATTAGTTGGCAAATGCAAAGTTATTCCCTCTTTGTCTGGACAATGGAAAGAAGCATGTTTTTTTTTTTGTTCATTTAAGTTTATAATTTAGTCCTCTTAAGTGGCAAGAGATCAATCTTTAACAATTTCAAGAATGAGCCTGGCATAATTCGTATTGACGCATATTACGTTCCTCCTAGTATCTGCTTTTTGACGAACTGTAATTGAAAGAAAAGCATGATGTTGAAAGATACTCAGAAGTTTTTAGAAGGGCGCTGTAAAATAGTTCTATCTCTTTTTCCATGTTGCTGTGTAAGAAAATGAAGTGTTGGACTAGTCTAAATGAATGCTGAGAATTTGATATTCCTGGTGAACAAGCAATATGTGTTTTTGGTGGTTCCATTCACCTTGACTGGGATCCGGTCTCATTAGCGTATTACAAATAATAATATTAACTGGAGTTCGTATCTTGAGAAATTGTCTTATGACACATGCTTTGGTAGATTATTCATGTTGGGCTTGCAAATCCTAGCTTTGCTTCTTCTTTGTTTTGCCTTCTCTTTTTGGTTCATCTGTGCAAAATAATTTCATTAATCACTGCCGTTGTGTTTTACTAACTCGTCCAAGGCCCTGTATGTGATATTACAACTCTTACAGTTAACATGAAACAACTCATGGATTATTGCAGCAGCTTCGTCGGATAGATATATACTTTGTTTTTCTTTTTCGAATTCTTTCTCATATCCCAACTTTGTGATTCATGTTAGGTCGTTGGTGGACGGTCCTCATGTAGCACGGGAAAGGGCAGGAACCAGCAGAGCCTGGTCAAGTATGGCTTCAGCCTGGTTAAAGGGAAAGCAAATCATCCCATGGAAGATTATCATGTTGCAAAATTTGTTCAGATGCAAGGACATGAGCTTGGACTTTTTGCGATATATGATGGGCATTTGGGAGACAGTGTGCCTGCCTATTTACAAAAGAACCTATTTTCTAATATCTTAAAGGATGTGAGTTACCGATTTAGATGATTTGTTACTTGTTTGAGTCACTACTCATTATCTTGAGGACGTTGAGGAAATTAGTCGTTATGTTTTGGTGAATCTCTTTTTTGGCAATAGTTATTGCAACGACTATTTTATCATATCATAATAGACATCTCATCTTTACATGCTTCTCTCAAAGATTGTATTTGTCAGTAGTGATTCTTATCTCAAATAAAAAGACATTTATTGGAAATACTTAAAATAGTACCTTGGAATGGGCATATGTATTGTGCTGAAATCTATGGTAGAGTTTAGGCCAATCATTCGTGCAGAATCCAGATGCCCCCAATATCTATGCTTATAACATAATTTTTCTTTAATTACAGGAGGAGTTTTGGACTGATCCCGGCAGGTCTATTTCTAAAGCTTATGAGAGAACTGACCAGGCAATTCTTTCTCACAGCCCTGACTTGGGCCGAGGAGGATCAACGGCCGTTACTGCCATTCTGATAAACGGCCGGAAGTTATGGGTTGCCAATGTTGGAGACTCACGAGCAGTTCTCTCAAGGAGGGGGCAGGCAATACAGATGAGCACTGATCATGAACCCAACACTGAGCGTGGCAGCATTGAGAACCGAGGTGGCTTTGTCTCAAACATGCCAGGTTTTTACTTTTTTACTCTTTCACTCGCTTTCTAAATTCTCAAGTCCAGTCTTGAGCTAGAGTCCATGAGCTTTGTTACTTTTTTACTTCTTGCGTTTTGGTTTTTCAATGAGTCTTCTGACATTGTAGATCTGATAGTTTTGTTAATGGGAATTAGCTATTTATTTTGGGAGTGGATATAGCAGGGAGTGTCGTTTACTTATTATTATGGGATTTTTGGTGTGATAGTTGTGCAATTCATTTTTTAAGATGTATTAAACCATTTGATTTTCTTCATGCAAACTTGAATACTGATCATAATGGATAATGATATTGTCTGACACTGTATGCCTGGATCATGTTACAAAGTTGTTGAGTAAAAATCTTTAAAGTTGGTACTCCAGATGAAATAATTTGTATTAGTTAAGGTCAAAATAGAACAAACGACACTTTAAATATGTCATAGACATACAATGAATCAATCCTCTGCATGATGCATAAATGTTTGTAGGAAGAAACCACAATATCTTCTGTTCTAATCAATATATGTGCTTACCGTGGCCGCAAATCCGAATATGTTTGTTTTCAGTTTATTTCGCAGTCAATCATTCATCTATTGTGCATGTATCCCAAGGAACAAATTAAGTTTGTAAAGTCCAATCATTCTGGCACTTTTTCTTGCCAAATAATGAAGACCCATTTTCATGACATTCCAATATGCGTTTTAAGTGATGGTGTAATGGTCAACTAAATATGATAACACGTTATGAGGCATAAATAATATTTCGTCGTTCTTTTCTCCTTTAATGATCTGGAGAGCATTTTCTTCTTTTTATTTTTTGTTGAAGATGATGTAATCCCTTCATTGATCATAGTCATACTTGTTTAATCCAATGTGTTGAATACACTTCTTTTTTATATATATATTTTTTTCTTTCCTGAAAAGAGACACTTAGTGTCGTTGTTATTGATGTGGCGCATCAACTGCTAACAGGGTTGGGATAGATTGACTCTCTGAACAACTTTTTGTCTTTTGAAGCTTATTTTATTTTTAGTCTGATTTAAGGGATTAGATCTTGAAGATTGCATCTTCAATTTCTGTGGGAGTTCAAAAGTCGGTGGACTTGATTGAAATTTGGAAAATTGGTAACAAGACTATGATTGAGTTAAACTTTATAAACCATAAATATAGGTTGGCGTACTACAGTCTATCTTTAGTGCTCTTGCTCTTCAACGTTATGAAATAAAATCTATGGAAAAAAATTGGCAACACCCCGCAAATTTGGAAAACCGGCATTCTCTCCCCTGAACTTCAAAAGTTATCAAGCTTTCTCCTTCCATCCAGGTTATAATTTCTGACGTGGTACCTACTTGGTATGTTAAAACCTAATTAAAGCTCTAAAAACGCTAACTACAAAAAAATTATATTGATAAAAAATAAATTTTGCTTAAAAAATCTCGTTGGGGATGGGGTTGTGGCGCAGCGGGGAGTTTGTGTGGAGGCTGGCAGGGGGACTTGCTTGTAGGCCCAGGAAATATTTTTTCCGTTAAAAAATTTATTTTTAAAAATATTTTTTTAATAATTGGAACTTTTATTTAAGTTTAGGCTTTAATCATCATAGCTTTTCCATCAATTTAATTGACAAAAGAGGAAATGTTCTCACATTTTGAAGCTCAGGGGAAGGAAATGTTAGTTCTCCAAAATGGGGGGTTTCCCAATTCAGGGGGTAAAGTGGAAAAGTAAATAAAGTTTGGGGCAGATTTATAAAATCAGATATATTATCATTAATGTTACATTTGTTATCAATATGTTGTCATCATTAGTTGTTAACCGTTTGGGTAAATTTTACAAATTCTCCCCGAACTATGTCACTTATGTCAATATACCTCTAGAACTTTAAAACGTATATATTGTGCCCCCTTAAGTATAATATTTCTTCAAATTTACCTCTTGAACTTTGAAAGCATTGCTTGTTTGGATGGAATTGTTGATTTTTTGTTTGATTTAAAATTAGATATGATACCAAGCAGTTAATATGAAAGTTTTTTTTAATTTTAAATGAACTAGGTGTGCACTAAATTCTCGTATATTTTGTCTTTAGAACACCTGCTCAAAAGCGAGAAAAAGATGGAGGAAATGTGGAGAAATACCGTAATTCAAGTTAATTCTTCAAAGATTATGAATAAACTGATGAATTTTTCCTTTTAATGGGGGTAACCAGTATTATTTTGTCCAAAAAAGACCATATTTCGAAGTTCAAGGGGTGAATATAGGGAAGTATTATAGTACAGAGGTACAACAGGTACATTTTAAAATTTAGGGGTCATTTTGATACAAGTGATATAGTTCAAAGGGAATTCGTAAAATTTGTCTTAAAGGTTTCATGAAACCTTATTTGATGAAACCTTCAATTGGTTGGACTGCTTTAGATGACTTTATTTGCTTTTTTGTTTTTTTTTTTTTTTCTTTCTTTGTTGTTTTTTTTTTTCTTTTTTACTTACCGCATGAAACAAACTATTGGCATTTAGTTAGTTGCTACAGAATAGTTATGTAGTCTTGTATATATGATGGGGTGTTTTTTGAGGAGAAGAAAGAAAAGAAATAATCAGAGAAAGAAAAGGCTGGCTTTGAAGAAACCATTAGAAACTATTCGCTATGAGGGTCCAAGAGTTGGGAGATCTAGTTACCATGGCATACTAGAGGCCAGATAGTCATATATCGATAGCAATGCACAAAGAAGATTTTGGGTTTGTTACACTAGTTTCTTCCTCTCAAGCAAGTTCAATCTGAAGCAAAGTGTTGGTGACCATAAGATATGTGACTTAGAGCTGATTTGAATTTTATTTTGACAGTTCTATCATTCTCATTAAGAAATAAGTTTCAAGTTATGTCACAAAGCCCTTGCCCAAAAAAATGGCAGTCAAATTGGCTACACGAGTCATTTGCCAAATATTTCCAGAGGCCCTAGTTGGCTTATTTTATTTTATTTTTTAAGCCAATTCTTCCTTTGCGGTACACTTTACAATCCTTCTTCCCAACTTAAACGTATTTTAATTTCTATTTGTTTTCTTTATATATTGACTCTGAATGAACTCTTTTATGTGTACTGGCTCGTTCCAAAGTGTTTGTTCACCATGTTGGAGTATATCAACTAGTATTCATTTCCTCTTTAAATTGGTCACACTCATCCTTGAAAAAATTCATTCATCCTAATACTATCTGTTCTTTTTAGTAAACAAACATTTGTCATTACAATTACATTTGTTCTTCCTCTGACCTTGATTCTCAATTTCCTTTTGTTAGAACATTGGTATCCCCATTGGTCTAAAGGTGCTGTTGGCCTCCACAATCATCTGAAGTCTTACCACAGGAAAAGAACAACAAAAATAGATATTCGATTGTTCCCTTTCACCATTTATCTTAAATAAATTTCTCCAGATACAATTCTCCTCTATTAGGGAATAGTCACTCGTAATTACTATGATCAGCTTTATTTTCATTTCCTAGTATCAGGATACTTATATCCCCTATAAAAATCGTAGCTTTTAAGGTGCTCTTCTATGGTTCTACTTTTAAGCAATGTTTAATTTGGTTTATAGACGATCATGCATTTATAGCTAATTTAATTTCTTATTCTGTCTTGACTTCACAGTGAATCCAAAACCTTACCTGTATGAAATCTGTGAAATGAGCACAGCTCTATTCAGCCACTTGTCTGTTCTATTAGCTTACATGTTTTGAATATTGTATTAGGAGATGTTGCCCGAGTAAACGGTCAGCTGGCAGTCTCTCGAGCATTTGGAGACAAAAACCTCAAGTCGCACTTGCGATCTGATCCTGACATTAGAAATGCTGATATCGACTCGGATACCGATCTTCTCATCCTTGCAAGTGATGGTTTATGGAAGGTTGTCACTCTTTTCTTTCCTCCCACAATTTTTGTCACATTTTCACAATAGACTTTGACATTATTGACTGGAGTATATACAATGTTGGTCGTCGTATGAAATTATTTGTGAACAATTCAGGTCATGTCTAACCAAGAGGCAGTTGATATGGCGAGAAGGACCAAAGATCCACATAGGGCGGCAAAGCAGTTAGCAAAGGAGGCGCTGAACAAGGATAGCAAAGATGACATATCCATCATTGTAGTTCGTTTCAAGGGGTGAAACAGAAACAGAGCTAAAACATTTGCTACTCCGGATTCTGGGATTTGTTTTCTGGGGTTTGTTGCATGGATCACCATGTTATGTGTCAACCCCAGCTCGGAATTCTCACGATAAGTTTGGAGTTTGTTTCCAGAAAGTAGGTCATACATATTTTGCTTGTACTTTTTTTTCCCCTCTTTTTCTTCTATCGATGTAAAATTTTTTCTTGCTTTTAGTTTGTGCGGTTTTATATAACATCAATTTCTTCGACGTGTAGATACGTACATATTCCATGATTTGTCCCGTAGTTTGCAATGTAACTTCAAAGTATTGCGAAGCTGTTCGACGGTCCAATTTATAGGTCACTGCTTGTAGTGGAGAAGAACGTTTTATATGATATATACATAAGAACGATTTGCTTTATCGAAGTGATTATTGTACTCTGGTTAGTACAATTTTGCCGGAATTTTCGTTGCAAAGGTCAAATCCGTTTGTTTCCGATATGCTTATGGAATCGTTTTATTTAGTAGTTTTTTAATTTACTGATTTGGTTTTTAATTGTCCGGTTTGCTATCAAAGGCCAATTTTTTTCGATCATATAGCTCACACGAATAATTCTTGCTCTGAAATGCCTATTCTCCGGTCAAAATAAGCTGTGCTTTTGAAGTGGAATTGTTAGGCGATAGCATGCTAAAAAGGTTCAATAAGGGGCTAAGGTGCTTTTGGTTGTGTGAATTGCCGAGATCAAGACTATCGTAACGTCTACATAAATTAATTTAGTCCACTTGTTGACATTAATTAATTGAAAATTTGAGATTGATTTTAGGTTATAATGTTATTTTAGCATAAAGTTTTTGCACAACAAGATTGTTGTTTAAGAGCGACGTGTTAGACGTCCCTGCAGTGTTATGTATCTGTGTATTTGACTTTTTTGCACATAATATTGATCGGGCAAGTCGGAAAGGGACAAGAGAAATGTTAGATTTTTGAAATATTTAAAAGTAAATATTAGATTTTAAAAATATTTATAGACATAGCAGTAAAAAAAAAATTTACCAGTAATTTTTTTTATTTATAGTAAATAGATAAATAAAAATACATACTTACCAAGAAAATTTTCATTTACCGGTAAATTTTTTTTTTACTGTTATTTCTTACAAAAATTTTCAAAAACATGACCACATAAGAACCTCTAAAAAAATTTTCATAAATAAGAACCTTTTTCTTTCCTATTTTTTAACATTGTCGTGAAATTCAAAAGTTCAAAAACTAAGGGCCCGTTTGGTTACATCCTTGAAAATGTTCTCGATGTCTATGGAAATATAAAAAACGAAATGAAGAGAAGAACCCGTTTGATTACAATTTGGGCCCAAAGCAAAATTGAGAACATTTTTGAAATTTTGCAAAATTTTGTTGAAAAAAGAAAACGAATTGTAATCGTTTTCATTTTTCTCATCCTGGTTATCCATTTTCTTTACGGCAAACCTTCGGCCTTCATCTCAACTCTGACTGTGGCTCCCCTGCTATTTTCAAACCCAACTCCTCGCAACCCCGCAATCTCTCTTTTCTCTCTTTCGCTCCTCTTGCTTTGTCAGCCTAGTGAGCAGTTTCGCTTATCTCTCTTCTCGCACTCGTTCTGGCTAGGGTTTTTTAATGGATCAAGGGTTTTTTAGTGGATCTCTCTATCCTCTCGCCATCGAAGCTCCGACGCTGTTCTTTGTGAAATCGACGAGGTATGCACCTCTCCTCTCCTCTCCTCTCCTCTCCTCTCTTCCTTGATTTGGGGGATTGTGGGTTTTTCATCTGTAAGGAGATAGCTTGGTCATGTTAGTAACTGTTTATTGATTTGGGGGATTATGGGTTTCTGGCTTGATTTTTTTGCATGCTATGCTTCGTCTCTGTGTTGATACACTTTTTCCTTTTTAGATACAAGATCCTGGTTACTTGTGAACCATATCTTCGGCCATATATGCATGGTTTCCTTTTTTTTCCCCACTTTCTGTTCTGTCCTTTTTTTGTCTACCTAGTGCTGTTTGTTTTGCATATGAGAAATGTGTTCGGGAGAGTAGATATCGGAGAGAAGATATTCTTCTTGATGAATTTCCATTATTACGACCTACGAGCTTAATGTATATTTAACCTCCGAAGAATGCTTCAGCAAATTGAAAAACATGGCTATCTTTTTTGTTCATGGTTTCCCTTTTTTCCCCCACTTTTTGTTCTGTCCTTTTTTTTTTTTCCCTATCTGGTGCTAGCGTTCTTAGTTTGCCTATGAGAGGAGAAATGTGTTCCAGAGAGTAGATACTCGAGAGAAAATATTCTTCTTGATGAGATAGAGTGTGATTATGAACTAAGAGCTTAATGTATATTTCACCTCCGAAGAATGCTTGAGCAAAATGAAAAATATGGCTGTCTTTTTTGTTCATGGTTTCCCTTTTTTCCTCCACTTTCTGTTCTATCCTTCTTTTTTCTTTTTTTTTTCTATCTTTCGGCTGGCCTTCTTAGTTTGCATATGAGAAGAGAAATGTGTTCCGGAGGGTAGATATTTGACAGAAACTATTCTTCTTGATGCATTTCAGTCACTTTCTGTCCTTTTTTTTCTATCTGGTGCTAGCCTTCTTAGTGTGCATATGAGAGGAGAAATGTATTCTGAAGAGTAGACATTCGAGAGAAAATATTCTTCTTGATGAAATAGTGTTATTATGAACTAAGAGCTTAATGTATATTTCACCTCCGAAGAATGCTTGAGCAAAATGAAAAGTATGGCTGTCTTTTTTGTTCATGGTTTCCCTTTATTCCCCCACTCTCTGTTTTGTCTTTCTTTTTTATTTTTTTTTTGGCTATCTTTCGACTGGCCTTCTTAGTTTGCATATGAGAGGAGAAATGTGTTCCAAAGAGTAGATATTCGAGAGAAAATATTCTTCTTGATGAGATAGAGTGTTATTATGAACTAAGAGCTTAATGTATATTTCACCTTCAAAGAATGCTTGAGCAAAATGAAAAATATGGCTGTCTTTTTGGTTCATGGTTTCCCTTTTTTCCCCCACTTTCTGTTTTGTCCTCCTTTTTTTTTTTTTTTTTTTTCAACTGGCCTTCTTAGTTTGCATATGAGAAGAGAAATGTGTTTCGGAGAATAGAGATTTGAGAGAAACTATTCTTTTTGATGCATTTCCGTTATTATGAACTAAGAGCTTAATGTATATTTCACCTCCAAAGAATGCTTGAGCAAAATGAAAATTATGGCTGTCCTTTTTTAGACAACTGGTTTACATTCACCATATGAACATGTTCATTCATGCACTATTCATACATAAAGCGTTCATTCACACATAAATAGCTTCGTACAACATGTTTATTTTTTACCTTCAAATTCATACATACACAAAGCCAACCAATTACCTCCATCTTTTGTACCCAAAAAAAAAAAAAAAAAAAAAAAAACACAACACTTTCACTAAACTAAGAGTCATCCCAAGATGAACATCTATTTGATGAACGCTATCTTCGGACATATATGCATGGTTTCCTTTTCTTTCCCCCACTTTTTGTTTTGTCTTTTTTTTTTTTTTACCTTTTTTCTATTTGGTGATGCATTTCTTAGTTTGCATATGAAATGTGTTCGGTATATGTTTGACAGGTAGAACAATCACTTAAACAAATGGATTAAAATTAAAACAAGTAAGATCAAGCACAACACAACAAGAATATGTTGCAGATTTTTTAACTTTCTACCATTTCATGTATGCATATATTGTAGATTTTTTAATGTTCTGCCATTTCATCTATGCATATTTTGCAAAGCTCTGGTATAAGAATTGTTTGTTCTATTTCACATTTCACTGTGTCAACTAAACATGTTCAAATTTGATTCTCTTGTTATTAATTGAATCCAATATTGTTTGGAGACCAGAAATTTTGAGCATCTGTAACATCTACATTTATCTTTTGATTCAAACTAGCTCTGTGGTGTGTACTGCTGCTATGAATTTGAACTCCCATTAGCCCTTTGCATGTTTAGTCACTGAATTTGGCATTCTGCTTTGTATAATACCCATATGATTGGTTTTCTCATCTGTTTGTCTAATGAATATGTTCGTTTGGAAGAATGGTGCTATCTTGATCGAGATTGGTATAAAGGCGATGATGAGTGTCAAATTTTAGGTATTTTTCATTTATGAGATAGATTGTGGTAGTATACCCTGCTTGTAATCTGTGTGATTGTCTCGGTTTTACTAACCTTGGAATGACGCATGGACTTTTTGCCGATTATTGCACATTTTTATCTTATGTTTGCTAACAACCTAAGACACCTGAGCCACTTGATCTAAAATATTATACATGGAGTACAAGTAATTTTAGAGTTTTCATACTTATTTATAGATGAGTGATAGTGTGGAACATGCTACTTGGATGCCGGAACGTGAAAACTTCCTCATTGACTTGTTGCATGAGGAAACAAAGAGTGGATTGCATTCGTCGACCATTGACCACAAAACTTGGCCGAAAATTGAGAATGAGTTAGTAGCAAAGTTTAGGGTACATTACATACTTGTGCAGCTGAAGGCGAAGTGAAATATACTAAGGATTACTACAAAAGACTTTGATACGTTAATGCAAACTATAGGATTTGGTTGGGATCCTGAGACAAACATTGTCAGTGCTACTAAGGATGTGTGGAACAATTATTTGGAGGTAATAATATTTCAACATGACCTTTTGATTATTTTTCATTAGTTGGCAGTGGCTAGTATACAATTATTGTTAATTGTTGGAAAAAATATTTTGGGCAGAAATATCCTAAGGCGAAAAAGTACAAGAAGAAGGGCTTGGCCAGATATGATGTCCTCTTCGAAATTTTTGGTAGGACACTAGCCATAAGGAAATGAGCAATGGGTCCACACACTGCTGCCAACATTGGAGGTGCTGCGAATAAGTCCATTCAGGAGGTGGAACTTGAGGAAGAGACATGAGACTCCAATGACATATTGAACACCCCACCATTAAAGGTTAAAGCTTCTACGGGAGGTAGCGGCCCTACAAAGAAGAGTGCCACTAAGAGTCATGTCGAATCTGTTCAATGTTGGTCCAAAAGTCAAGCAACCAAAAGTGAAGCCTCTGTATGTGCACAATAAGAGTTCTACCACTATATTGCTAAGAAGCGAGCTCGTTTATCTATTGCAAATAGTAGTGTTGACGATGAGGACAGTATCCCTACTTGCATGGGAATACTGAATGCAATTGAGGACTTGGAAGATAGGGTTTATGCACTAGCGGAGCAGAAACTTGCAATGAAAAAAGATATGAGATTGGCATTTATCAATGTGTCACCTGAGCGTTGCCATGGATTTCTCCTAAACATCTTTTGATAGTGTCTTTCATAGT
This sequence comes from Artocarpus hirsutus, assembly GCA_946598075.1. Classification (NCBI taxonomy): domain Eukaryota; kingdom Viridiplantae; phylum Streptophyta; class Magnoliopsida; order Rosales; family Moraceae; genus Artocarpus; species Artocarpus hirsutus. Next base: position 65,650 of record CAMOHE010048139.1, read on the forward strand.
GTCAATCAAACCTTGGAACTCTTGTCTTTTTTTTTTCAACATCACATGAACAGTTTTTTCTATTGTTGTTTGCTTGGACATTGATCTTCGAATGTTGTGGACATTGTTTATGTTTGTGATTTGAGTGTTGAGGACTTGTTATTTGTGCTTTACTACAGTTCATATTCTCCCTTTTTTATTTTGTTTTAAGTCTTACTAGCATAATAATGTTTTCTGCTATGTTAGGTAAATTATGTCTTTTGGCTCATCAAATACTGACGAAGATTATGCAATGATGCTTGGGATTTGTAGTGAGGCAAATGAAGAAAATAATCAAGACATAGAAATAATACAAGAAACTATTAGTTACACCAATAGGAATACTCCACGTCGTAGCACATTGACAGGGTGCGAATATGTGTCGGAGCAATTGTCAAATGACAACAATGGGTTGTACGAGATGTATCGCATGCATAGAGAACTGTTTTTAGCAATTGTTGAACTAATTGATCACGTAACCTATACCCTTCAAATAGATTTATAATATAAGAATCATTGATGATGTTTTGAAGAACCATTTCTCACTCAGATCAAGATAGGTTAGTCGGTATTTTAGGGAGATGTTGAATGCTATTTGTGCATTAGCTCCAGAAGTGATCTTGGAGCCTGACTACATCACCATATCATCGAAAATAAGAGATAACAATAAATACTGGCTGTTACATATGAATGCTTTAAGGGGTAAAATGTAATATGTTTTTGGAGACATTTTTATCAATAAAGAATTTATTTATTATTTATATATCAAATCTTGTCCTCTTTATGTTCATATTAGTTGAATGTATGTTAAGCAAACAAAAATATGAGACTACCAGTCTAAACCTTTAAGAATTGGGCATGTAATGGATAGATTATGCGGAAGATACGATTCTTACGGTGATGGTTTAAATCATAAGATCTACAATCGAGGGAATAAAGTAGGACGCTTTATTCATGCAAAAATTATTATGTTGTCTATATCTCTAATGGGAGATGGTTTGTCTTGACCATCGGAGGTGGACTCTGCGAATAGAAACATTGACATATTGTCATATGTGATGATGTGTTAGATCAGGACATAAAGTGAATTGATTTGGATTAATAATTATGTCTTAACACATCGATTTATTTTAGAGAATCATATGTATTGTATCTTGATCCTAAGATGAATAGTGGGTTTTTTTTTTGACTTATGTCTTCTGATATACCAAAGGGTGACATTCATATTTTAATAGTGGTACGCATGCTGGTATGTTGGAGGTATAACTCTTGATAGCATAGACTTGTTATTCATAGATATGGAATTCATAGCTCCTCTTTAAGAGTAGTTGATATCCTTTTATATGTGTTACCTTGTAATTGAAAAACTAGAGCGCTCGACTATTTGGATATATAGATGTAACCGAATGGTATACTATCTTTGGATAGTAAGTTTTCTGATGGTGAGATAATGGAACGTTAGAGAAAAATAATTCGAAAGGTAAGACAGAAGTCCTTAAGCCGATTATAGATAATCCTATAGGGATACGATATATTATGATATGTCATGAAGACTTAGCTATATAGGCTTTGTAATTCTATATGGTTCGAGAGTACAGCTCTAAGTTTTTAGTGGAATAGCATTAAAGCTGATAATTATGAAATGTATATATAGGATATATGTTTTCATATATATGTAGGGATCATTTATCGAAAATTTGGTAGGTCGATATTTAAGTTCGACCTACCAATGGAGCAAGTTTTGCTTGCCAACCAAGCGTTAAATAAATCACACGTTTCCACGTGAATTTTATCAAATATTGATTCGGATTCGATTCTGATTTGAATTTTTGAGTCCTTATCTGATAAGGACCGACTCCTAGGCTTAACCTCTATAAAAAGGGGAGTAAGACTTATTGTTATTCAGATCAGTTAAAAAATCAAATGTAAGAATCTGTCAGCAAGACTCTGCAACTCCCCTGAAAGCTGTTATTCACAAATCACGAACTATAACTTTAGGTATTTCTCAATTGGTTGGAAGAAGAGTCAACGGGAAAGGCTAAACGACGTGCGTCTACACGTATTTCGTTCGTGGATAGAGAATAGCAAAGAAGACTAGTTGCTTGAAGCTTTTAGAACGTTACTTTTCTTCATGGATTGCGGAGCTTTTCGGCAAATAAGGTTAGTAAGATCCGGTTAATTTATGCATATAGTGTGTCAAACTTATGTTTTAGAAAATACTCTGATATAAAAATTTTAAAATTCAACTGTGTACTGTTTTTCCGACACTGGCCGTGGTTCAATAAAAATTGATCTTTAAGTTGAATTGTTATTGAATTATGTTTTATTATTTGTTATATTAATACTTTGTTGTATAGGACTGTGTCGGTGCCATTGACGGAACACATATTCAAGCTGTCGTTCTAGCTGCCCTTCAAATCGTGTATGGAGGAAGGCGACATATGTGGACGCAAAATGTTATGGCAGCTTGTAACTTCGACATGTTGTTCACTTATGTCTATAACGGATGGGAGGGCACAACTGTTGATTCTAGAGTGCTTCAACATGCACTGGTAGACTTGGAAAACCGTTTTAGGCGCCCGCCAGGTAATAAATATTATGTCGTCGATTCTGGATATAGCAACGTGCAAGGATTTCTTGCAACTTATCGTAGTAAGAGATACCACCTGCAACAGTTTTAAGAATTTAAGGGTCCAACAGGACCTCAAGAATCGTTTAATTACAAACACTCTTCTTTGCGCAATTGCATAAAGTGGTGCTTTGGTATTCTTCAAGCATGGTTTGCCATTGCGAAACATGAGTAATTACCCATTAGAAAAACAAGCGCAAATAGTCATTGTATGTTGTGTAATTCATATTTTAATTAAAATGCTTGCACTTAATGATCCTTAATTCGCAATATATGATGTTGACGAGCCAATTGAAGTAATTGAAGGTCAAAGGCAAAGACGACGACGGCAGAATTATAACGGACAATAAATACAATTCGTTGGTGCTATTGCTGCTAACAAGCAATATATGTCTGAGTTTAGAGACCATTAACTAATCAAATGTGTGCACATTAGAACTAGTTAAGGATAGCTGTAAAAAGATTTATGTACGTATCATCCATATTATTTATAATGTCTGATTCGTAATGTACCGTTCATTTAGAAGATGTGACTCAATTGTATTAATAGTTCTCGTCTTTACAAGTAATTCATCATTTAAGTATGATTGCAATTTCATACAAAATTAATTTACAAAGAAGAGGAAGGTAGGGAAATCATTAAAAATAATTGTAAATGTGTTAATTGATTGAAAATAGTAATAATAAATATGATTTGGTTTGATACACATTGACCTTCAAATTTTTTAAACGGTTGTTTTTAAAAACAAGTAAACCAAACACATTTTTATTTTCTCACCTAATCTTAAAAATGACAAAAACTATAACCAAACACAATTTTTAAAACAGACCCAGTATATTTTTCAAAATATTTTCATTTTTAACTTTTTTTAAAAACCAAAAACAAAATAAAAACAATACCACACAGGCCTTATGTCTCACAAAAATAAAAATAAACACAATTTCACTCTATAATTTTTTTTTAATTTTCAGATCAAACTGTTTAAAATGGGAGAAGATGTGGTTGTGCCCCGTTGTGGCGCACTATCAATAGCGACTAATTCAATGATTGCTTGGCCATTTAGTACTGATTTGGACGGCCTACCTTTATTTACCCGGTGTTTTGGGTTCCACCAAATCACATGCTATCCCCTTATCAACATGTGGGAGAAATTAGGGCTAGCAAAGTTGTGTTACGTGCCGTGTTCGTGTTAATATAATTATAACACGACACGATTACGTTAAACACGAACACGAAATGATTAATAAACGTGCTTAAAATGAAAACACGAACACGACATGCTATAACACGCGTAACATGACACGATACGATTAACACGATTATTAATCGTGCCGTGATAGATTAAACAATTATGACACGTTTAACAACACAATAAAAAACAAAACTTACTATTTATTTTTTATTATATAAATTTTATAATTTTTTATTATATAAATTTTTTAAATTTCATTTCAATTTTTTTATTATACAAAATTTTTTTAAATTTCATTTCAATTTTCCAAATATCCAACAAATCTTCACATGTATGATTTTAAATATTAAAATAAAAAATATAATAATATTTAATCATTAAACATTTTAAATTTAATTTTTTCTCCAAATTGGAGAACCAATTTAAAGCCAAAAGGCTTTATGGCAATGCTGCCAACACACGAGAGTAGAAGAAACTAAGTGCTCATAACATATAGGGTGGATTTGAGAGAGACTTAATATGTGCTTTCGATGTAGGACTCTTGAAAGGTGAAGTAAAATCAGAATAAATAAATAAAAAAGCCTACAATTTGATGTCAAACGTTGATTCAGTGTGGTGGTGGAAGAGGAATAAATGCCCCTTAGGTGCAAGGTTCGAATCCTTGCACTTGTAAAATTTGAAAAAAATTTTTAATTTCAAATGAGTAAAAGAACCATAATAAATAAAAAAAAGGCGATTATTTAACATTGGATGCTTATCTAGTGTGGCGGTGATAAGAGCAACAACATACTCTTTAGGTGCAAGGTTTGAATCCTTGCACCTACAAATTTGAATTTTTTTTTTTGTTTTTAGCTTTTTTTTTTTTGTTTTAAGCTTATATTATTTAATATATAAATATAGATTTCTTGATTGATTTTATTGATATTTTAGTGGAAACATAGATCTAAAATTGAGGTATTTTTTGTATAATCACTTAACTTAAAAAACTTTAAAAAGGGTTTTTTTAATTGGCTTAAATTAAAAATAAATTAAAAATTAAGGTTACATATCCTAGGTATAAATTCTAATAATAATTAATAGAAAAAAATGGTTTATGAAGTTATAAAATACATCTTAAACTTAATTAATTAGTTTCAACGACCTATTAGTTTTGATTACAAATTTTATATTCTATATTTTCTTATATTTTATTTTAATAAATATACTTGAAATATATTTCTTTTACTAAATATTATAGTTATTAAACGTGTTATAAACGTGCGGGTCGTGTCGTGTCGTGTTGACACGTTTACTGCACGTTTAATTAAGCGTGTTAAATGTGTTAGCACGAATCCAACACGTTTATTTTTGTGTTATTCGTGCCATCCTATTTATGGCCAAATTAATATACGTGCGTTTCAAATCTGTTTATATCGTGTCGTTTTCATTTCGTATCATGTCGTGTTTGAAATTGCCAACTCTAGGAGAAATCCACTACTTTCCAAATCTCAACTCTCTCATTTTGAGTCTGACCAACTCAATTAGGAAGAAACGAGATAACCTCAAATGAATAAACCCATCCACTTCCATGCCTAGCACACATTCCTTTTTAAGCCCTAGATATAACAAAAGAAGAAAAAAATTCTAAATATAAAATCTCCATAGTTTTTTTTTTCTTTTTTTGGTGAAATTCAAAGTCATAAAAGTAAGGAGTTCTTTGATTTATCAAACAATTGCAAAAGGCTCCATGACAACATCGCCCCCATTGTTCTATTCTAGATTTACAAAACTATATCATCTTGATTATTTAGAATTTCAATATTTTTCATTTAGTAAAAAGAAAGGGCAAAAGTCAAATTGGATATGAAGACAAGAAAGGGACCCAAAGACTTGTGCTGATAGAATACGGCGATAAATCTAGGGGAGTGTTTTGTGCTAAACATGGTGGTGATGACAAGCCATTGTTGTGGTGGTGGTGAGAATTTTGCAAAGGAAAGAGCCAAATTTGCAGATAAAATCATATATTCATTTTAAATGGCAGGGATTAAGGTCATGTTTTTGGGATATCGTCGATGGCTCAGCTTTGAGCATACGATTGGTCGTGGTCTAAGTCGGAGGATCTCTGACAAGGGTGAGTAGACAAAGGAAGAGCATTACGCTCTTTGAAAAAGAAAAATATTGTTAAATAATTAAATATATTTGAAGCACAATAATAATAATAATAATAATAATAATAATAATAATAATAATAATAATAATAATATGTTATTGTATAAGGTAAAGGACACTTAGGGTCCATTTGGTTAATGGATTTGAATTAGGGATTTGATTTAAGTTAGTTTGATTTGAATTAGAATTTGAATTAGTCATTTGAATTGTTATCCAAATTGACATTTGGATATACATTTAAGTTTTAATCTGAGTGTAGAATAAAATTAGAATTTATGTTTAGAGAATAGTAAAAATAGTTTTTGATTTATCAATAAATCTAATAAAAACTTAACGTTAATGATCCTAAAAAAATGCAATATGGATCTTAATTTATTCTTCTCTTCATTAGGAACACAATGAAAAAAGAATCATCTCAATTGGATAGCAAATGAAGAAGTTATAATTTTTTTCCTCAAATATAGGGGAGAGAATTTTAGTTTTTACTGTAGTAGAGATATTTGAGTATCAAAAGTTTAGGAGAGTCAAAACTCTGAAAACTTGAATTCTTGATACTCAAAGGATTTAGATTTTAGGGGAAACAAACAAGTATCTAAAGGATTCTTTATGCTTAAATAGTCTAAAGAATCCAAAGAATTCGCAAAACAAGCGGGCCCTTAGTCTTTGATAAAACTGCATGTTTTACACCATCCGATTTAAATTGTGTTTGGCAGTTATGGTCTAAACTACTTTCTTAGTTATGAACAATATAAAGCTCTCACATGCTATAGTAACAATTAAAAAATTGTTACAGTATAAAGCTTTCACATGTAACAGTAAAAACAATTCTAACCGACAGTTTCAACTACTCTGCCAAAGGCCTTATTAATCTTATTGGTTCAAGAATGGGCACTATCAGTGGTGCTTTTTAGTTAGACACTACCACATCTTCACCCTTTTAAAATAACAAATAAAAAAAAAAGCAAAACCCAAAAGATATCGGGAAAAAAAAATAACCATCCATTGAGGTTGGGGGTTGTCATTAGTGGGTAGGTCTTCCGACGGAGGGGGTGGTGGGTGGGGAAGAGACTCACGATGCTGTCTTGACCAACACAATTCGCAACTCTAGTGGGAGGCCTCTGCTTATAAAGGGCTTGACGTCAGTAACGGGTCCAGGGGAGGTAGAGAGGGTGGGGGAGCTCGATGGTTGCGCACTATGCCAAACAAAGGTCAAGGGGATTAGGCTCACTACCGAAGGAGACTGGTCATGGCAAGGATGCGGTAGGACTAGAGACTAGTTGTGAAAGGGCCTTAATAGAATTGTGATATCAAATGCAACAAGGTCGTGATGATTGTCGAAACAAAACTATGATAGACCCACCATGGTTGCTACAGCTAGATAGACCACCATTGTTGCTAGGGGTCATTGGTAGCAACAAACCCACCATGGTCATTAGGCCCACAACAGAACCACCACGTTCACTAGTCGCGACCTCCTTATCTGGCACAACAAATAAAGGTCGCGATTCCATCACGAAAGTACCTCCGCCCATAAGCTCACAACACATAACTATGACTGAGACACAGTGACCTCCCCCCAAAAGCTCCCGAGCCTCAACTATTGTAGTTGATAATTATGAAATGTATATCTGGGATATTGGGTTTCATAATTATCGAGAGCTTGAACTATATAGGTCCATCAGGTCCCCTTTGTTGGCTCACAAAATCCTGTAACAATACGGCATACTTTTCCAATAATTGGTAACTTATGTTAGATTTATTAGATTGGTTGAAATTTGAAAGAATCAAATAATTAATGTCTATTTATCGGTTGAATTAATTTTGTGACAAAATTAATTCAAGATAAACTTGTTGAATAATTGGGATCGGATAATTCTTGTCTGTTTATCAGTTGATTTAATTTTGAATAAATTAAATCAAGATAAACTTGTAGAATTATTAGAAATTCATTTATTTTTTCTAGAGATTATCTAGATAAAGTTGTTTTAATTAGATAACTTTTCTATTGGGTTATTTGAATTAAAACTGAGACTTTATCCTATAGAATCTCGGGTGGAAAACAAAAGATTCGCTGAGATTTTTTATCAACAGTTCAGCCTATCGATGGGCCAAGTTTGGCTTGCCTATTTGCGAAAAAAAGGATCACGCGTTTTCACGTGGATTTCATCATATATTGATCTAAATTTGATTCTGATTCAAATTTTTGAGACCTTATCTGATAAGGACTGACCCTAAACTCAACCTCTATAAATAAGGAGTGAGTCTCATAAGTTATTCAGATTAATTGAGAGATTAAGAGTGATACTCTATTGGTGAGAATCTGAAACTCCCTGAGAGCTCTTGTTCACAAATCATGAACACTGGCTTTGGGTTCTCTCAATTGGTTGGAAGAATAGTCACCTGGTGGAAGAGCTGTACGTGTGAGTCTACACTCACTCCGATTGTGGATAGAGAATAACAAAGAAGGCCAGTTGGTTGAGGTCTTTATAGAACGTTACTTCTCTACACAGATTGAGGAAGCTTTTCAGCATACATAAGGTTAGTAAGATCTGATTAATTTATGCATATAGCATGCCAAACTTATGTTTTGAAAAATACTTTGATATAAAAATTTTAAAATTCCGCTACGTATTATTTTTCTAGCTACGATGACACACAACTGTGACGGAGACATGTGACTTCCGCCCACAAGCTCACGAGCCTCAACAATCTCTGCCTCTACCTTGTGAAGCCCAACTCATGATGGTTGCAAACTGAGATCGCCGATAACTCCTTTTGGTGGTGGAGGAGAAGCAGAGTTAAATTTGCATTTTCCTATATCTTTTATTTTTGGGGTTTTTTAATCTAGTATGCATGACTCTATTTAACATGCAATGAAATTTTAAGCATTTGATATTGATCAAATGGTCAATAAAAGGGTCTTATTGATGCAAAAAAAATGGAGGGTCTTATTGTAGAATTTCTCATTTTCAAACCTGCTATTTACTTTAATACGTTTTGAAAAGTAACATCTATTACAGCTTTCATTATTTTTATTTTATTGTAGAGTATATTTATTAAAGTAATTAACACACACACATATGATATATGGGGTGTTAAGTAATGTATTTTATGTAATGCCCCTTTACAAGCACCATAGGGAATGTTACTTTTACTGTTAAACTTAATAATTATAGATAAGAAGTTTGAAACAATCAACAACACTCAGAGAAATATCCTAAGAAAAACATCCATTCTTTTCTTTAAAGCTACTTATCAGATATGCTTCCCTCATCTTGGTTAGACAGAGCACCTAAGGCATTTGGCTAACCGACCACCTGTAGAAAACTTAGATTACAAAAATATATATATATATATATATATTTAACAAATACAAACTCACACATATAATGCAAGCACTCTTAACTTCTAATCAAACGACTAATTAATACTAATCACAAAGAAATTAGCTATATAGCATATTCTTTAAAAAATAACCTAAGAAATTAAAAACCTAAAATGCGAATTACATTCAATAAAACATAAGTTAAAAAAATATATCACAAATAGAATTGAGTCTCAAACAAATAAAAATACAGACCATAATATATTAAATTTTGTTTGAGTTTAAAATTCTTTCGTGACACAACTCATTTCTAATCCAACACACCTTACACACACGCCCGTCCTTGTTCTCCATCTTAGTCAACCTGCATATTTTCCTCACCTGCAATGTGATATAAACTAAGTAAGTATAAGCTTAGTATGTATACGTTCTTATCTCATAACATAAAACATTTCATAAAGATCATTATATAAAAATGTAATCGTAATCATAATTTTATACGAGGCATAGGTTTATATAGAACATATTTTTTTTCATTTATACTTCTATATTAAAACATTATTCATTTTATCTTTAAGGGCCCAAGCATTGCACCATAAACATAAGCATAATTGTACAAGAGGAATGAGGTAGATAATCTCAAACCAAACGTACAAGTCCACCTTGTAGGACAGTCCACCTGGTAGGACAAATATAAACATAAGGTGTACAATACTTAATTAAGTGATACATATATATAGATATACTTGTTCATTGAAACTTCTGTTAAACCTTCTTGTTGCAACAACAGTTTTCATGAGAAGAAAATATGCAAAAACAAACTTAAAAATTATCATAAAATATATTCTCAAAACATTTTCGTAAACTTTTATCATGTTGTAGATGAGAATGTATTTACTTGACTTGCTTGTTTATTAAACCTTAAATTTGGTAACATTGCCATGGCTTTTAGTGTGCTCGCTTTTTAGAGTGTTCGTATCAATCATTCATATAATACATGGAATTAATATTCATGTTTATAATATCATTTAATACAATATTACATCATCATACATCATTTTTAACAAAACAAGGCATTTTTGAGTCACAAACATGCATTTAGAGTCAAGAAACATAAAGACAAAACTTGACCTTTAATCATTTAAAAAAATTAATCTCAACTTATAAGCACAAATAAAGTGTAAGAATTATTCCATAATATAGCTAACATATAAAAACATCACTTAAATTTTCTTCTCTTGAAAATATTCATCCAAAATACCCTTTTTTTAATTTTCAAAACATTGTAGTAAATCTGCCAATCATAAAAACTGACTGACCTTCAAGGATTCATAACCCTATATCTTTTAATTCGCATTTAATTAGAGCATGAAATTTGTAAGAATAAAGTTAACACACACACACACATACACCCACATATATATAATGCTTAGATTTTTCTTTGGCTATAAAAATTTTATTTGATAATAAAAATAAATCATAACATCCATTCAATAAAATTTGTCAACAAAGCTTGGGCAGTGAGCAGTTTTAATTAAAAATTATGTATTAAATTATTTTGCTATAAAATAATCTATAAAAATTCTTACATATAATAGACACATAAAATCATAATATATTCAAAATTCAACTCCAAATGAATTTGAAATAATTCAAAACATACATTTGAATTTAGAGTTAATATTAACACCAGACATGTTAAATAGCGAACATGTTTTATTCAAACATTTTTATAAAATCAAATATATATGATATGCTTATGAAACTTTTAGGTCACATGCTTAACATATAAATAAAAGCTAAAAATAATAAATCATGCAAAACACATTTAAAAATATGATTAATCATTCTCACAAATTACATAGAGCATATCAGACAGATATTTATAACCACTGAGTACTTGGTAATCATCAAAACATTTAGTTAACATATCAACAATGATTCGTAATTTTTTACAGAATCAAAAGACGCTTTTTTGACCATAAAACGAATGCTACAAAACACAAATATAAATTAGTTGGCAAATAAAACTTCATGAGCAATGTTTGATTGAAAGCTCATAACCCTAAAAATATTTTGAATGAAAATTTATTAAAAAAAAATCCCAAAAATTCCTAATGTATATATCCATATCATATCCAAAAATCACAACAAAATAAAATCATTTGATTTTAGACCATTACCAACAACCTTACCAAATAACTTGAAAACCCTAAAATTCTCATATCACACTCCTATTAGACATGTATGTTCTAAGGAGTAAAATGTTGTAATATGTTTTTGGAGACATTTTATCAAAAAAGAATTTACTTATGTTCATGTACCAAATGTTGTCCTCTTTACATTCATATTTGTTGAATGTATGGTAAGCAAACAAAAAGTCTGAAACTGTCAGTCTAAACCTTTAAGAATCAGGCATATGATGAATAGATTATATGGAAGACATAATTCTAAAGGTGATGGTTTAAATCATAAAATCCGCAATCGAAAGAATAAAGTTTGATGCTTTATTCATGATAAGATTGTTATGTTGTCTACATCCCTGAAAGGAAATGGCTTGTCTTGGCCATCAGAGTTGGACTTTGCGAGTAAAAACATTGATGCATTGTCATAGGTGGTGATGTGTTGAATTAGGACATAAAATGAAATTGATTTGGATTAATAATTCCATCTATGCAAATCACTTCACTTTAGACAATCACACGTGTTGTATCCTAATCTTAAAATGACTAATGGGCTCATTATTTTGACTTATATCTTTTGATGTACCAAAGGACAACATCCTGACTTTGTGATGGTGCGCATATCGCTATATTGGAGACATGACTCTTGATAGTATAGTCTTGTTATTCATAGATGTGGAATCCATAGCTCTATTGGTGGAGTCAATAATATTCTCTTATATATGTTATCCTGTGATTAGAAAACTAGAGCACTCAACCATTTGGATGCATAGGTGTGACCAAATGTATACTATCTTTAGATGGTAAGTTTTTCGATGGTGAGATAATGTAATGTAAGATACAAATAATCGAGAAGGCAAGATGGAATTTATCCTTAAGCTGATTATGAATATCCTATGGGGCTACAACACATTATGATATGTCATAGACACTTAGCTAATTTAGAGCTTCGTAATTTTATATAGTTCAAAAGTGCAACTCTTAGTTTTTAGTAAAGTAGCATTAAAGTTGATAATTATAAAATATGTATCTGGGATATTATATTTTTATCGAAGCTTGAACTATATAGGTCTATCAAGTCTCATTTGCTAGCTCATAATAAATCCTATAATGATACGGCATGCTTTTCTAATAAATTAGTGACTTATATTAAATTATTAAAATAACTAAAATTTGATAAGATCAGATAATTCATATCTATTTATCAGTTGAATTAATTTTGTAAATTATTTCAAGATAAACTTGTTGAATTATCAGGAATATTTATTTTCCTTGAGATTATCTAGATATGACTGTTTCAATCAAATAACTTATTTATTGGGTTATCTAAATTAAAACTGACGCTCTATCCAAAGAATCTCGTGTGAAAAATAAAAAAATTTTTAGGGATCATATTATTGCAAGTTCGGTAGGCTGATTCATTAGTTCGGCCTGCCTATGGAGTAAGTTTGGTAGGACGATCCATTAGTTTAAATTGTTGATCTAATGTTAATTTGATTATAAATTTTTTATATGATTTTATCAGAAGTTGATCCAGATTCAAATTTTGGAGGCCTTATCCCTAGGTCTAATCTCTATAAATAGAGAGTGAGTTTTGTAAATTATTCAAATCAGTTGATAGGCTTAGGGTGAGAACTCTAGTGTTAGATACTCTAAAATTTTCTAAGAGCTGCTGTTCATAATCATGAACCTTGGCTCTAGGTCTTTTCAATTGGTTGAAAGGATAGTCACCGGGGAAAAGCTGCACGATGTGTGCCCACACATACTCCGGTCATGGATAGAGAATAGCAAAGAAGATTAGTTGGTTGAGGCTTTTTTGGAACATTTTTCTTTTCACTAATTACAAGAGCTCTTCGGCATATAATGGTTAGTAAGATCTGATTAATTTATGTATATAGCATGTCAAACTTGTGTTTTGAAAAATACTCTAATTTAAAATTTTCAAAATTCTACTAGGCATTTGTTTTGCCAACAATTGATATCAAAGCCGAGGTTTTTATGTAAATTTATGAGTTTATGACCATGCTATATATATGAATTATGTTATCTTGATCTCTCATATGCTTGAATTTAATTTTCTAGAGAGTTAGCACTCTGGTATTTCTATACATTCAAATATTGTCATGAGATTATATGGTAAATGTTTATTAATTAATTATGGCTAATTAAATTATTTTTTAATTAATTAATTTATGATGGTTATGGTTTGTTAGAGGTTAGAATGTGTCTCTAAGTTTTTCATGTAATTAGATGACAGTTTATCATCACCGTCTAGGAATTATTATTTAATTTTAAATTTGTAAAAAATTTTGTAATTAAATAATCATTCAGAGTCAAGACGGATCTAGTAGACGGATGATAGCAGTTCCATAATTTTTTTTCGTGAGTCTCTAAATTATTATGTTTTTGAATTGTTGAAAAATAAGATTGGAAAACTATGTACAAACTGTTTTTTGGAAAAACGTGAGTTTTGCTCGATCGGCAGGCCAAACCCTCAGGTTCGGCAAGCCGATAGTTGTAGATCAGTAGGCCAAACCTCCAGTTTGGTAAGCCATCCGCGAGGCAGATTTTAGCCAGCTCTGGCTGCAGACCGAGGTGTCAAGTTCAATAGGCTGATGTCTTATGACTAACAGGCCGATCACATAGATTGGCATGTCAGTAGAAATCTATGGGTTTTACAAAAAAGGTGCGTTTTTCAATGTAGTTTTAATTTTATTTTTGAAACAATTCTAGGAATATGAAATTTTCTAATGATTGGAAAAGTGTAGTATCTGACCTATGTGAGATTGAAGACTTGAAGATGGATTCCACATGAAGATGGATACAACTTGAAGATACAAGGATAAAGCATCGATAATATTTTCGATTGATCTTTTGTAATCTTTAATTTCTTTTTTCTAGGATAAAGCGTACGATTGCTGGAAAGATGCTAATGATCAAGCCCACTATTATGTTATGGCTAACATGAATAACATGCTGTAGGCTTAACATGAAGATTATGAAACTACGAAGTAGATCATGGATAATCTTGAAGATTTGTTCAGAGGCCAAGCTATAAAAAAACAAGAAGGGGCACTTCAGAAGCTTTTGAATTGCAAACAATGATTGGGGACTTCTGTGAAAAAGCATATGATGTTAGTCATGGGATATCTTGCTGAGGCTCAAGCCCATAGAGTTGATATCGATGTCGAGTCACAAATGACTATGGTCTTTGAGACTCTATCAAAGGAGTTCATCCCATTTAGAGCTTCATAAAATTTGAGCAATAGACAATATGTGACCTTAACGGAGCTGATGAAACTGTTACAAGAGTTTAAAAATTTGATCAAGGAAACTTTTGTGGGTGGTGACGCTAATGTAGTGGCTGCATCCAGTTCCAATCCTAACCCTAGGAATGGATGCAAGCAGAAGGCTAAGAACAAGAAATCTTTTATTCCTACAAATTGCAAGAATAAGAAGAAGAAAAAGAATAACCCAAAAAAGCTCAAGTGCTTTTTATGTGGGAAGATCGGGCACATCAAGAAGAATTGCAAAGACTTCTTTTCTCGAGGAGGTAGGTGTGATCTTTTGGTTATTGAAACTTGTTTAGTTCAGGAATCAAGTGACACTTGGGTCATAGATTCTAGAAAAACTAATTATGTTTGTGTTTCTCTGTAGGGGTTCAAAAAAATGAGAAGTTTGCTGCATGAAGACTTCACACTTCGGATAGGCAATAGATCCTTGGTGTTGGCTGAAGCAGTGGGAGACGTTCATCTTTATTTTGATAATTATAGGATTTTAGTTTTATGAGATTGTTTTTATGTTCCTAGACTTGGAATTTAATATCTATAGTTTGTTTATTTAAAGATTTTTATTCAATTTCTTTTAGTAATAAAGTGGTGATTCGTAAAAACAAATCTTTTATCTACGATAGATGAATGCAAAACAATCTATGTTTTATCAAACTTAGGATGGACTTACTGCTTAACAATGAGGTTGATGATAATAACTCTAAAAAACTTAAGACTTCTTACTCTAATAAGACCTATCTTTGACATTTGCAATTAGGTCATATTAGCTTGAATAGGATTCAATAGACCTTTAAGTCACCTAAAGGTGAAATCTATACTGCAATGTAAATCCTGTTTAGAGGGCAAAATGTCCAAAAGACCATTCGGGTCTAAGGGCATAGGGTCAAAGAGGTTCTAAAACTTGTGCATAGTAATGTTATAGGTCCTATGAACATTCAGGCGAGAGGAGAGTAATAGTACTTCATCACTTTTATTGACGATTGCTTAAGATATAGGTATATCTACCTAATGCATCATAAAAGTGAAACTTTTGATAAGTTTAGGGAGTTTCAAGCTGAAGCAAAAAAGCAATTAGGTAAACCCATAGAGGCACTTTGATTTAATCGAGGTGGTGAATACCTCTTAAATGAGTTCTTGGAACACTTATCAGAGAATGGGATTTTATCCTATTTGACTGCGCCAGGCATTCGGCAATAGAATGGCGTAGCTGAATAGGACTTTGTTGGACATGGTTAGGTCCATGATGAGTTATCCATCATTGTCTTTATCCTTTTAAGGATACACACTACAAACCGCATGTTATTTTTTAAACAATGTGCCTTCAAAATTGGTTCCTAAAACTTCTCATGAGTTGCGGATAGGGAAGAAGACGTCCTTAAACCATATTCGCATGTGGGGATGTCTAGCTTATATCCTATACAAGGAAGGAAATAAGTTAGAAGCATATTCAAAGGTTTGTGTGCTTGTAGGATGTCACGCCCCGGAGTACGGGAGGTGACGTGGTGGTTTAATTAAATGAATTAAGTAAAGATTTAGTTAAAAATAAGGTTTTAGAAGGAAATTTATAAATAAAAAGGCGATAATTTTAAAAATCGTTTGAATAAATAAGTTAAAGAAATAAATGAATCACCATAATAATTAAACAAATAGAAATAACATTAAAATAATTAAATATGGGGTGGAACGCGTATGAGTCCCACTAGCCCACATATTGTGCACACACATATAGTATTGACAATATTATGATACAACCACAGTCCAGAATAAAAGAGAAGTTTGAGTCTTACATGCCTTTAATGGTAAATTAACCTACCAAATACTTCTACTGGTCGTAAGTCCGGTCGGCGGACTCTTCTCCAAACCTATGCTGATATCCACCTAGGGTTAAGATTTTAAAACAGGTAAAATGTGAGCGAAAGGCCCAGTAGGGCTACATTTAGAAAATTATTCAATTTTAAAGAAATTGCGTAAATTAAATAAACATATAAAAATATACTGGTACGATCAACAAATAAATAATCGATTGCGAATTTAAAAGAAATATAATCTCACCAAAATAATTCGAGTTAATCAATCAAAGGGTACCACTCTTCTTTCCTGGGCAAACCATACATGACTCACCACCGTAGTGGCCCAGCTGGGTTTCGGGACCTGCCCCCAAGGTTGTTCACTACACAACCCGATCTCTGATATGGCATCATGCCCTAATATATATATATACATATATATTTCTCTGATTCATAAAATCTTTTCTTTATCAGATATAATCATTCATATTCATTATGAAATTCATTATAAAATCCATCTTAATTCACTGTTTTAGAAAACAGATATTGAAAATCCTTTATCAACAAGTCATTTGAAAACATTTTCGTAGAAATCCATTTGAGGCCAAAGTATTTAAAAATGGCTATCACAGAAGGGGTAGAAGTCCTACCTCAATACTCGTACCGGTGTCTCACACCGTAATCCCGGTCCGCTATACGTTAGCTCCGCGGATCCACGCACAAATCCTAAATGCATAGTAACTTAGCTCATTAGCATTTAACCTGAGGTATCCTATGATACTAAATCATCTCATGGTGTCCTAGTGTGTCATTTAGGTTTATAAAATCATTGTACAAAGTTGGAATTTAAATCAGGATTCAAAACAGTTTAAAACAGGTGAAAATCACAAA
>CAMOHE010048141.1:0-23096 GCA_946598075.1 Artocarpus hirsutus
AGTACATAGCAGATTCAGAAAAGTGTGAGGAAAATTCATTCTTACAGTTTGACGCCCACTCGTCTTTCCATTGGTGTGGAGGCTTGGATTAGAAGATCGTGGTGTCAAAGAGGAAAGCTAGGATACCCTGATAGTCTTTAAAAGGTTTGTAAAATTCCTAAAGCTTTCTATTATTAATTAAAATTATATATCTATCTCGATAAACAAAGTTTTTGAAAAATTTTTGTTTGTCAACGATCTGCCTCTTCCGCTGCGTTTCATATTTAATTCCAACTTATAACCACCCAAAGATTAATAGCATAAGTTAGATCTAAAATTCCAAAAATCCCCAAAATACCATTGTCTTCCGTACACATCCCCCTCCCATGCACGACGATAGATCAGGGTTGGCTGGTTCTTCGTCCTTCTATTGATGCATGGGCCTCTCCTCCAACGAACCAGTTGTGCAACGGAGATGTACCTTTGCAATTTGGTCTCGCAACATCACCGCCGATGTCTGGTTCCCCGTTTTTCTCTCTCTCCTATCTTTCTCGTCCTCGACAGCGATCTGGTTCACCAACGAGAAGCGATAACGGCAAGTAACACGCAAGCCTTGAGCTCATCTTCTGATCCCAACCTCACATTCGTTGTCCGACCTCGTGGTCGCTACCTTCTCGAGAGCGGAAGCATCTTCTTTGACGCGGGCTCCAAGGCTCACGATGCTGATGGTCGTCTGAAAGTGTCCTCCATCGCTGCCGAAGCTTCAACGACTCTGGCGCTTAGCCATTGCATAGATAGATTGCGGGGTAGTTGGGGGAGAGAGCGCACGAGAAACGAGGGGAAGGAGAAAGAAGAAAGGAAAAAAAAACGAAAGAAAATATCAATACTGATTTGTTTGAATATGCTATATACTTTATTTTTCCATAAATTTTGCTATAATTCACTATTAGTTTCTTAAATAGGATGTTTGGTGCAATTTCTCAATACAATTCAAACTTATTATTTGATATGTCAACTACATTCAAACTAAAATATCCTAAGTCCCTCCTTTCAATGAATGTATGTGTGTGTGTACATATATTTATATCCTGACTCTTTGCCCATTAGAATATAATCATGATTATTTTTTATTACAATATGCAACATGATTCTCATATTTCCCTCAATCTGTATTATTTTTGTTATTAAATTAGTTATGTAATATTAATTGTTTTGGCATTTTATAAGGTTTCAACAAAACAAAAATAAGTTTTTCTTAAAATATATATTTTTCTTAAATATTCATCGACATTATTCATAAATCAAAATCTCGACAACTTTATCAACATTGACATTTTCATCCTTGCTTATCGCTATAGTCGTAGGGTAGGGTGAAGAAGAGAGGAGGGGGGGCGGGGCGGCGAGCGGGGCGGGAGGGGGTGTGGTGGGGGTGCGTGGGGCTAGCTTGGGGAGAGGTAGAGTTTTTGATTTAGAACATTGAAGGTTAAGGTAATAATTGGGGCTCCAATTTAGGGACTAAAGGGTTTGGGTTTTCACTTTTCAAACTAGTTCAAGATTTTCAAGTTTAGGGAGTTCAAGATTCTAATTTGAGGGTGGTTTAATTTCCTAATTTTTATTAAACTTTGAATTTATTACTATTTATCAATTCTTTTTTAGTAGAATCAATTTTTTAAGTTAATAAATTCACTTATATCGATTATTTTAGATAGTGAATGTTTTTTTTTTTTTAAGAAATTAGGTTGTGTAGTCTTTTTAATGGACTCTTTAAAATGAAGGACTATAACTTTTTTAAATTTGACAAATGATCCATCCACAATTAATAATTAGGGGCATATTTGGAGAAAAAAATCTCAGTTTTTAGCCTATGAAAAGCACTTTTTCCTCCCAAAAGACATGTCTTGTTTTCCTTCATTTTAATAGAGTGGATCGGTCATTTTTTTAACTTTCTATTAAAATAATCGGTCATTTTTTTTTAATTTTAGAAAGTTTAGGCTATAAACTTAAACTTTGCACGTAAAATAGGCCATTTAGTTCTTTTTTTTATATAATATTTACCATCTTTTACTCAGTAAAAAGATGATGTAACTAATATTTACCGTTTTATATACTTGCCAAATACATTATTAATCCAATTTTGACACTTTTACTTAACATATATGTTATCACCCACTACTTAGTAAATACATTATTTACTTTTGTTACCAATATATTTACTTAATAAATACATTACTTTGTGCGTATCATCTTTTTTGTTTTTGTTTTTCATTGAAATGGAGAATATATTTCAAATCATGGAAAAAACAAACGTATGTACTTACCTATATGACCTTAAATTATAAGAAAACCACGACTCTAATGGGTAACCGGTTCTATTATTAAACTTGAATGAAACATTTAAGGGGAATAAGTGTGTGCCGAGTTTCAAAAGTGGATACCTAAATAGATGCATCAACAATTGAGAGCACACAGGGCTCTTTAACAACACCTCTAGAATTGATAGAAAAATCTGATTGACCGAAATTGAGAGACTCATAGCATTAAGGTCACAAAAAAATACCACTAAAAAATGATACTAAAAGACTAAAAACAACCTAATATCAAAAAATAAGACAAATACACAACCAAATCATGGTAAAAACCACCGTTATTAGAATCTTACAATGCATAGAAAAGCAAAAGAAAAATATCAAGAATAGCTTAGAAGACCTTCGACACTCTGCCGTTGAATGTTTTTTTTGGCAACCTAATTTCAAGTAATAAGTTCTAACTGTTACAGTATAAAGCTCTCATATGTTATAATTTTTTTCCAACTTATAATTTTAATTATGTTCCCAAACGCTCTCGTAATTTCAAAGAAATCAGTAGAACACAGGGAGCAAAAATGTAGTCAAATTGCCACCCAAATAACAACACGTAAGCCCTATACTCCACCACCATTGTAATGGAGAAAATTACATGTTATGCCACGGGTTTAAAAATAATTTTATTCATGTCATACTTGAAAAAGTGTCATCCTATTTTTTATATTATTTGTTTTAGTTATGCTATACTAAAACATTCGTGGCATTTATAAAAAATAAGTTTTAAAATGTGACATATATAAAAATTCTCTGTTGTAATTCCAAACCGTACCCGTCCTTCCAGAAACGACCAAATTTCCCTTATTAAAGGCTTTTTTTAAAGATCTTTTTAGCCATTTGTAATTAATTTGAGTTCTTAGAGTTTATGTGACGTAGCTATTTTCTTCCATGACATAAAAAAAAAGGGAGAAGTTTTCTCACATTTTAAAGGGTGGGGCTAGATGGTTGAGGTCCTGAGTTCAAACCTACGGGGTGTTATTTTAGCCAAAAAAGAAAAGAGAACGAAGAGAAGAGAATCCTAGTTTTCTAAACGAGGGGCGGAGAGTGGGGAAAAAATTTTTTTTTTTCCTGTAATTGTTGCTTTGAATTTATACAAACTTCAGTCGTCCTTAAACATATTCGACGTCGTTTGTTGTAAATTCGAAGAATTTCTTATACAATTTTATCCTTGTAATTTTGTCGCAATTACAATGATCATGTAGAAAATTTTACGTCGTCCTTTAACAAATTTCATGTCGT
Organism: Artocarpus hirsutus; assembly: GCA_946598075.1. Taxonomy (NCBI): domain Eukaryota; kingdom Viridiplantae; phylum Streptophyta; class Magnoliopsida; order Rosales; family Moraceae; genus Artocarpus; species Artocarpus hirsutus. The sequence goes on from CAMOHE010048141.1 coordinate 3,579, forward strand.
TTTTATTAATTTCCAGTCGTTTCATGGTTGACTGACTCAGTGTTGCGGTTTAATTGGACGAAGTTATCGAGAGACTTCTCAAACGTAGAGTTTCTTCACTTACAGAAGAAAAGCTCCACTCAGCCTTTTCCGTTTCTTTCGGTAAAAATAATAATATGCTCTCTCTGTCCCTCTCTCCAAATCCTGTTTAATTTTTGGATTCTCCTTCTATTTCGTGAAATCTCCTTGAGAATCTGAGACTGATTCGAAAGTTGCCATGTTTTCAGCAGCGAAAATGTCGAAGTCATCGCAGAGCACAACAGTCGCAGAATCAGGAGGAGGCAAGAATTCGCATACCGGTCGACCCCAAACCGTGACAAGCCCAACCTTGGCAAAATCAATAGTGCCCTTGGACGAATTCAAAACCGGATTCCCATCGGAGGGCTTATCCACCTTCTCCAACAAGTGGTGGGGAAGCGGCTTTCCCGACGGCTACGGCGGCGGCGGCGGAGAATCGGCAGAGAGATGTGAGAATGAGGAGAAGGATGTGGGTCGCACTCCCAAAGGGACAGGTCTGTTGATGGATATGAGAAAAAGGGCTGTTGAAGAAGGCCGAGAAAGTCTCAAGCTTGGCGTCGTTAGAGGATTTAGTGGTGCAACAAAGCTTGGAAAGAGAGACAAGGCTTTGCTTCTCAGAATATTTAAGTCGTCCGCGCCACAAGAATGGATTAATTCTTATGCATGAATTAGAGGTAATTTAGTCTTTGTTATTGTTGTTGTACTACTGGGCAAGAAATCAAACTTCAATTTGGTTCCATATTCAAGAATCAGTGTTGCTTTTTTGTGCTTTAGGCAAGTAGCAATTAATGCATGTGTGAGACACATAAGGGAGCCGTTTGCTTTGTATTGCTTAAAATTTATTATTATTATTATTATTATTATTTCATTAGTAAAAAAGTAACTTCCAATGAACTTTTGACTTTATGAACACCGTATGGCCTTGACAAAAGTCCTCTTTTTCAAACTAGAGGTGTCAAAAGGGAGCAGATCGATTAACCTTAGGCTCTTGATGAGCTTGGGTCGTGCTTGACACGGCCCCACAATAATATAGGGTCGAGCTTGGGTTGGGTTTGAGGAGAGATTATCAAGCCTAGCCTTGACCTCGACACTTATCCTTTAGGCCAAGGTCGGGCCTAGGCACGGCCCTTGTTGGGCCTTCATATGGGCTAACCATTATAAGGTCCTACTAGACTAGTCCTTGTAGCGCCTTCATAAGGCCAGTCCTACTAAAGGTCCTTGCATTTTATATTTTCAAATTTAATTATAAAAAACAAAACAAAAAACAAAGTAATACTACAAGCCTTAAAAGATGCATTTTATTTAAATAACATACAAAAAAAATACTACCTCGTTAAAAACCTTGCCAAGTAAAACTTGTGGGGAAATCATGATTAAACTTTGGCAAAGAAAAAAAGAGTACAGTATAAAATACAAGGATATCTAAATTACACTATGGCCAAATTACTTCCAGAAGATTCTGTTATCTCTAAGTTTGAAAAATATTCTTGAAGCATATCATCAGTATATTGTTGTTCTCGTCTTCTTGCATCTTTCTAGTCCTTCCTGCACATTGCTAGTACTAATTACTTGCTCTGATGCAACTGTGGACACTGGAGTTGCCAAAATGTCCTGGGCCATAATGGATAATGTTGGAAAACAATCTTACTTGCTCTTCCACCACTCTAAGATGTCTAGTTTGTTGTCATAAATTATAAAATTTGCCTCAAAATATTTGACAAGTGCTGAATACGATCCCTGAGTTGATGATAATCTTGATGTTTCCTCTTTTCTCTTCAAGAAGCTCCATGATGAACCTTGAGACCTGACATTACTCTTTGACATTGAAGGTGATTATTGTTGTCTTGTTTCATATTTTTTTTTCATACAATGGAAATATATTTTCTAACACTTTCTTTGCATCATCAATGGTTAGTTCGATATCAATAGATAAATTATCTGCTATAGCAGACATCAGAGATTCTGTACCTTCTAATTGACATCTAGGATCTAAAATAGTTACTAATGCATATAAAAGTGGACAACCTGCCCAATAATTTTAATTTTTTTTTGTCCATTTCATAAACTATGGGTGCAAAAAGATCATGTTGCCTATAATGATAAAATGTTTTAGAAATATTAAATAATTGATGTAAAGCAAGATAAGCAGTAGGATCATGCACACCACAAACTAATTCTGTAGCATTGTAAAATCCTTCTAAAAGTTTTAAAAAAAATACTAATTGATCTTTCAATATGCATCATAAATAAAATTCTCAACGTGCGTAGTGTTCACATATGTAGTGATTATTTGTTGATATAGAATGGCAGTTCTCAACATTAAATAGGTGCAATTCCACTCATGTTTATAATTTGTTGGAAATTTTTTTGGCCTCATCTGGCTATTCTTGCAATATTGTTGAAATTCTTGGAGTTGAGATCTGAAGTTGAGATGAAAGATAACAATTCTCAAATTTTCGTTATATAGGATATAATATTAATACCAGCTTGGACTACTAAATTTATGATATGACATGCACAACATTGATGAAAAACTTCTCCAGCAAGAGATGGTTTCAAATTTGCTTTGAACATCTTGATGGCAGCTATATTTGCTGACGCATTATCAAAAGTAATGCTAAAGCTTTATCTTCAATGCGAAAAAAAAAAATAAAACTTTCCATAATAGTGGAAAAAATAGCGTTTGCATTATGTGGATAAGGACATAAACTTAAACTAATGGCTCATCAACATAATGAAATATCATGCATAAATAACCAGTTTTGTTACAATCCTCCCAAAGATCAGAAGTGTAAGAATTAAATTTATCAACAAGTAATTGTCTCATTACATAAAAAACTTTCATGCATTCAGATTTAGTCGTATTTCTACTAGCTCTTTTAAATTGTGGACAATGGTAATTCCTTTAGCTAGTGCCTCATGAGGACGTTGTAGATCATATAAAAATTTTGTAAAGCATGCTTTGTGAGTGAAAGTTTTTGTTAGCAAGAGTCCACAGCACCACCTTGGTGTTGTGGTAGACATGTTTTTCAATGTCAATCAAGATGCCCTGTACCTCCATCTTTTTTGTTGGAAAAGTGTTTTTGGTAATGCTTACAAACCGCATCCATTCCATTTTACCTCCTTTGGGATTTGGCCATAGCTGCTCTATGAAATGTTGTCATGCAAGAACTGTGTGCGGTCTTTTTCCACGTGCATGTTCGTGTATAATTTGGTTGTGCGCCGACCAATCATTAAGCTAAACATTAGCCTCGCTGGCAGGGTTGAACATCAAAACCTCGTCTTCATGAAATGGTTGATCCACAAAATCAGGAATTTGTACTTTGTCTATTTACTTAGAATAAAAAATAATGTTAACAAAAAAAATTTATAGAGAATTAAAAATGTAAATAAACATTAAATAATAAAATATTTTACAAAATAAAAATATTTATATAAGTAAACTATCTTTGTCTTTTATCGAGTTTGGAACCTCAATGCCTTTAATTTGAATAGAATTTTTTTTTTTATTGAGACAGACAAGAGAAAGATAGAGGAATCAAGACAGAAAGCTAAATGATTATTAAAAAAAAAAAAGAGACAAAAAGCTATGTCGTTGGAGACATAAAAATTATGAGAGATATTGAGATTGACATCGATTCATTAAGAAAGGAGTTGATAGTGCTGGCTGATATGGAGGGGAGTCAAGAGGACAAAAATTACCTTATTTATAGATGTATTTGTACTTGACCTGTTTTTTTAAAGATTGAAAGGGTACAAAATTTACAACGGTAGAATATAGGCCTTCTTATTTCTTTTAATAAAAAGCCCCTCAATCAATTTGAAACTATAGAATGCCTATATATGTAATATTGATTGACAGACCGCCACAATAATTGAATCAATTTGCAGAAAAAAAAAAAGAGAATAAAAACTGGAACATTAAGTATGCACCTATTATTATTATTATTATTATTATATAGAATCCTGCTTCAAAGATCAATCAAATTGAAACACTAGGGCCTACCCCCTGCATGTGAAATATACTAATATTTATTTGACAAGGCATGCACTAATTCGAGAGATTGTCTAACCAGCTGTATAACAATATCAAAAAGTTAACAATTGTTTAATATTTCTTTACAGGCTTTTGGGTATTACAATATTAGGGGGAAAAAGTGCTTTTTATATAATTAAAAATACACTAAATAACTAAAGTTATTTATTTTGGTTATGGTCCTCAATTTATACGTATTATTATTTATTCAGAAAGTTTTCAAACATTCCTGCTTCATTGAAATCTCATCTTCATTGAAGTCTCAAAAGAATACGCATTGGATTAGAAGGCAATAACCCACAGCAATCCAAGATCATAAATCAAGGTACACTTCCGCAATTTAGAATTATTCCTTTCAATGATTTGACATGAACGATCTTGACAGAATTATGGTTCAATTTGCCCTAACAAATGCTGGTTGATTTATGCCATTATTGTACTTAATTTTGCCATGTATTTAGAAAAATCTATTGGTTTGTAGTCGTATGTTTAATAATGGTATGTGGTTTTGTTATGCTTTGATAAATTTGCTTTATTACTAATGCATAAAATATAGAAATTACAAATTAGTATCTACACATATAATATTAATAATAATAACTTATACATTATTTTAATACCCAAAAGCCTTTTAACTTTATTTTAATTACATCACTTTAATTTAGGCTTTACCTTAAGATATCATTAAATAACATTTAATTACATATGTGTGCCTACATGAAAAATTATTTTTTCCAACAATTTCCCACTTGGGCCACATATGTTTTTTTGCAAAAATGTGTTAACCTTAGTGAGCTCAACATTTGCTATCACACATAAGGGTATTCCTGAACAATCTCGTCCATTGATCATATCAATATAGAACCAAAGCGGTCTTTGTCACAAATATAACATGATTAGACCCATCAATGATCACACATATTGATATAACCAAATGACATAGATCAAGTATGGATGTGTAGCATGTAAATTGCATGCAAAGTGATCTAAACATGTCTATTTCCAACTGGTCCTACCTTATACCTCAATGAGATCAAAACTGTACCAAAATTAGAGTGTAAGTAAACTGTATTCTTTATTTCTGCAGAAAAATATATACAAAAACACAATGTCTATATACAAAGAAAATTAGCATTCAAATACAAACTCCCACTAAAACTGCATATCATCAAGTAACTGAACACCCATATGAGCAGTGTGCTCATAAAAGATCTTGGATGGAAGCCCTTTTGTAAGCAGATCCGCTAGCATGGAGTTTGTACCAATATGTTTTATAGACACCTGACTACTTTAAACTCTTTCTTTAACAACAAGAAACTTAATCTCTATATGCTTTGACTTTGAAGAGCTATTATTGTTGTTGGAATATAAGACTGCAGATTTATTGTCATAAAACAACTTAAGTGGTCTTTCTATATTTTTCACAATTCACAGCCCAGTGACAAAGTTTCGCAACCACATTCCATGATTAGATGCCTCATAACATGCTATAAATTCTACCTCCATAGTGGAAGAAGCTATGAGTGACTGCTTAGCACTCCTCCAATAAATAGCTCATCCAGCAAGCAAATAAATATAGCCCGAAGTGGATCGATGACTATCTTGACATCCAGCAAAATCTGAATCCGAATAACCAATGATCTCGAGTTGGTCTGACCTTCTATATGTAAGCATGTGATCTTTTGTTCTTTGTAAATATCGCATAACCCGTTTGGCTGCTTTCCAATGATCCATTCTAGGGTTACTCAAATATCTGCCCAACAAACCAACAATGTATGCTGTATCCGGACGAGTACAAACTTGAGCATACATAAGACTCCCAACAGCTGATGCATATGGGATCTTTTCCATTTCCTTAACCTCAAGGTCGTTCTTAGGACACTGACTTAAACAGAATTTATCTCCTTTAGCCACAGGGGTATCTCCTAGTTTACAGTCCTACATGCAATTTTTAAGCACCTTTTCGATATAGCTCTTTTGTGATAACCCAAGAATACCCCGAGAGCGATCCCGGTGTATTTTAATTCCTAATACAAAAGAGGCGTCACCAAGATCTTTCATTTCAAATTTCTTTGATAGAAATCTCTTGGTTTCGTGCAATAAGCCTATATCATTGGTGGCAAGCAGTATGTCGTCAACATACAACACCAGGAAAATACACTTACTCCCACTGAACTTATGGTATATACAATCATCCACAGCGTTCATCTCGAAACCAAATGAGACTATCACTTGATAAAATTTATAATATCATTGACGAGAAGCTTGCTTAAGCCCATAGATGGATTTCTTTAATTTGCAAACCATCTTCTTTGGGTCTCTAGACTCAAAGTTTTCTGGCTACATCATATAGATCGTTTCTTCGATGTCACCATTTAGAAACACCGTCTTAACATCCATCTGATGTAGCTCAAGATCAAAATGTGCTACAAGTGCCATGATTGTCCTAAAAGAGTCTTTCATTGAAACCGGAGAGAAAGTCTCTTTGTAATCAATGCCTTTCTTTTGGGTAAAGCCCTTAGCGACGAGACGAGCATTATGTCGCTCTACATCACCCTTCGAATCCTTCTTGGTTTTAAATATCTATTTACATCCAATGGGCTTCACACCTTCAGGTAATGTCCTTCATGGACTTTATCTCATTTTTCATGGCATCCATCCACTTTTGTGAGTTTGAACTATGCATGGCTTGACAGACATTGATTGGATCATCATCCATCAATCCAACACTTTCCTCATGCTCTTGGAGAAATACTATGTAATAATCTAAAATAGCACTTCTCCTCTCTATAGTGGATCTCCTTAATGACACAAGTTCCTAAGGTTCTGGTTCTTGAGGTTGTTGAGTTTGTACCTCAAGGGGTTGAACAACTATGTTTGGTTGTTCTTGATTTGCAGCTTGATCAATGTTAGGGATAGAAACCTAAACATTATCAAAAGCAATTGTGGGAATAGGAACCAATTCCTCTTGTTCAAGAGGAACATGATCAAATTCATCCTCAAAGACAAAGTCTCTAACCTTATTCTTCTTGTTCAAGAAGAACAGGATCAAATTCATCCTCAAAGACAAAGTTTCTAACCTTATTTCTCCCCCCAAACTCAACATCCTTAAAGAATGTTGCAATTCCCATCTCAAAAATAGCCTTAGTAGTGGGATCATAAAATTTGTAACCCCTTGACCGTTCAGAGTAACCAATAAAATAACAGCTCACTGTCTTGGGGTCCAATTTCTTTTCATTAGGCCTATAAGGCCTTGCCTCAGCTGGACAACCCCAAGTATGTAAATGCTTCAGACTAGGCCTTTTGCTAGTCCAAAGTTCAAGGTGTTTTAGCTATTGCCTTTGTTGGTACTCTGTTGAGAATGTAAGTTGTAGTCTTAAGTGCTTCACCCCAGAAGGATTCAGGTAAGGTGGAATGACAAATCATACTCCTCACCATGTCCTTAAGTGTCCGGTTTCGCCTCTTAGCTACACCATTCATGCTAGGTTAACCTGGCATGGTATATTGAGGGACTATCCTGCATTCCTCTAGGAATTTAGCAAAAGGTCTTGGACGTTGTTCACCTGATCCATCATATTTGCCATAGTACTCACCACCATTGTCATATCTGACAGCCTTAATTCTTTTGCTGAGTTAAAGCTCAACCTCAGCCTTATATGACTTGAACACATCAAAGTCTGTGACTTCTCATGTATGAGATATAGATAGCCATACCGAGAGTAATCATCTATGAATGATACAAAATATTGTTGACCATTCCATGAAGCCATAGGAAATGGTCCACAAATGTCTGTATATATCAATTCTAAGACATCCATAGCTCGATTGGCATCCAATCTCCTTTTGTTTGTCTGTTTCCCTTTAATACAATCAACACAGATTTTAAAATTTGTAAAATCAAGGAAATTAAGAATTCCATCTGACACAAGCCTTTCTATCCTTTTCCTTGAAATATGTCCTAATCGCTTATGCCATAATACAATAGAATTCTCATCGGTTAATTTACGTTTTATGCCACGAGAACTAACATGCAAGGTTTCATTATATGAAACAACTGTATCAAGCAAATATAGGTTATCTTGAAATGATAAAGAAGTGGTACCAATAATATTTGAATTTAAAGAAAGACTAAACTGACTATTTCCAAAAGAACAATAGTATCTAGATTTGTCCAAAGCAGAAATAGAAATTAAATTTTGCCTAAATGATGGTACAACAAATGTGTCTTTCAAATCCAAATAATGACCAGAACTTAACAATAACCTAAAATGCCCTATTGCTTCAACTTCTACTAATTTGCCATCTCCCACATAGATGAATCTTTTAGCATTAATCGACTTTTGGCAGCTAAGGCAACCCTACATAGACACACTTATATGAGTAGTGGCACCTGAATCAATCTATCAAGTGTGTCTTGGCACTGAAGTTAAATTAACCCCAGAACAAACCAAATTAAGAAGCATACATTTCTTTGCACGCCAAGCATGATACTTGGTGCAGATCTTCTTCATGTGTCTAGGTTTACCACAAAAAAACAACTATGATTTTCATCCTTATCCTTATGTTGTTTCTTTTGTGCTGGAGCTTTAGTAGCTTCATTACTTTTCTTTCTCTTCTTCTTGTCCTTAGAGGTGCTAGCCAAGTGAACACTTTTAGTCTTTTCTTGCTTCAGTCTTTCTTCCTCTTGCACACAATAAGAAATTAACTCATTAAGAGTCCATTTCTCTTTCTGGCAGTTGTAACTGATCTTGAATTGGTTGAATTGTGCAGGAAGAGAAATCAAGACAATATGCACTAGAAGGTCCTCAGAAATTTCCAGATTTAGTGTCTTTAATCTTGAAGCTAGATGAGACATCTACATGATGTACTCCTTTATGTTTCCTTTTGCTTTGTACCTCATTGAAATCAAGCTCACCAAAAGCGTGCTTGTTTCAGCCTTATCATTTTTCGCAAAGCATTTCTCAATGGCCTCAAGGAAACCCTTGGCTGTATTGACCTCATTAGGCATAGTGCCCCTAAAGACTTCTGGAATGCCTCTATTAATGATCATTAGACTCATTCGGTTAGAACGATCTCATCTTTCAAGTTCCTTTTTATCTTCAGTGGAACTGGAATCCGTAATAGTGGGATGTTCAACCCTTATGGCTAAGTCTAGATCTAGGCAACCAAGAACGATTAACACATTCTCTTTCCAGTCCTTAAAGTTAGTCCCATTCAGCATAGGAATGGAATTAACACTTGCAGATATTAAGGAAGATGATGCTATAGCTAAACAAAGAATAAAATCACATATTCATATAAGAGTTCACATAAAACAACCAATAAAATTAAAATAATGGTTAATCCCATCACAAGAAACCTGTAACAGTATTAATATTTAGTCTTTGGATAGAAATATTAACTTGTGAGTGGTATTCTTGGTGTAGTGATCAAATATTAACAATAAATCATGTCAAATAATAAGCTAATTTTTGGATCTACTTATTATTTACATGCCAAAAATAACCATATAAGTGTTACATATTTATCACCACTGGTATGAATTTGATTCTGCCAAATATTAAACTTCCTTTGGGCCGATTAATATTTGCATGAATTAAATTCACACAACCTTCTTAATATCACAAATTAATTAACATCCACAAAAGAGGCTACTTTGGCAGCTTATTGGTTCAATCAATTAATTTGATAATATTAATAATCCAAAAACACAATTTGAATTTTAAAGTTGCACCTAAAAAGTTGACCCAAAAAAAAAGTTTGGTCAAAAAGTCAACCGGTCAAAGTCAACCTGTCAAAGACAACGTTGACTGTTGACCCTGACCGGGTCAAAGGTGGACCGGGTCAGGTTGACCAGACCTAGGTCCTTACCCAGCCATTCCCTCTTTTTTTTTTTATTCAGGTCACCTAGGGGTTCAGTCCCTAGGATTTTGCTGGTTATGGGCACAATAAATTCAGGCCTGTGACTAGCCCATAACCCTTTTTTTTTTTTTGAGGTCTTTAGTCACCTAGGGGTTGATCCCTTGGGTTACAACCATTCACGGGCCTCTGTAGCCCTTGTGAATTGATGTAGTTTTGGCCTGAAGCCCAGAACGCATCTCCTACCCAAGGGAGTCACGACCCTGGGTACTGTCACCTGGTGGTTGGCTTGGGCTGCCACCAACCACCAAAGAACTTTCACCGACAGCCTGCACATTGGCTCTGCTCACCGGTGCAGCCTGACAGCGGGCCCAGATAGCCCTGGCTCCGGCAGTGAAGCAGACGGTCGTCGGCCAAAACCAGGCCCCCCTGTCCTTTTTTTTTTAATTTATTTTCTTTATACAGCAGGCTATAGCCGCCGTTATCATGCCCCGCCGCAGCCAGAGGCCGTGTCTCTCCCTCTCCAGCTAGGTTTGAGGGTCTCAACTGGAGTTCCTTACCGGCGGTAGTGAGTTTGCTGTCGACAATCCAAAGGGTTGCTTGGTTGTCTTAAACTGAATACCACACAACTTGCAGGAATGAAACCCAGAAAAGAAAAAGAAAAAATGATTTCATTGAAATCAATACATCATGTCGTTTTCACATTTTCATTGTTTTCTTTTAACTTTCATTAAATAAATGCATATTCACATTCATATTAAATAAACGGCAACCATATTTAACAAACCAAAGCCTATGCAATCATGAACCGACCCAATGATTCAACATGAAACCGCTCTAATGCCACTAGTTAGGACAAATTGACCCATAATTCTACCAAGATTGTTCATGTCAAATCATTGAGAGGAATAATTCTAAATTGTGGAAGTGTACATTGATTCAATGTCTTAGATTGCTGGGGGTTATTGCCTTTCAATCCAATACGTATTCCTTTGAGACTTCAATGAAGATGGGATTTCAGTGAAGCAGGAATGTCTGGAAACTTTCTGAATGAATAATAAGACATATGAATTGGGGACCATAACCAGAATAAATAACTTTAGTTATTTTAGTGTATTTTTAGTTTTGCCCATCATAAAATCTGAAAATTACAAATTGGTATTCACACATATAATATTAATAATAATAACCCATATATTATTTTAATACCCAAAAGCCTTTTAACTTTATTTTAATTATATCACTTTAATTTAGGCTTTACTTTAAGATAGCATTAAATAACACATTTAATTACATGTGTGCTCACATGAAAAATTATTTTTTCCAACAGCATTAACTATTTCCAATAACCCACCAAAAGTCATATCAAAATTTGAGAATAACATAAAAAGTCACAGATAAGTAACTCCATTTCAACAAAAAAAATCTAAAAAATACATTTCAGCAAAAAATGGGAGGAATAAAAACTCTTAAGTTTCACCCTTTTGTTCATATCGGTATAAAATCAAGCTTTATTGGACCTTTTCTCTAAAACTCAATGGTGTTTTCAGTCTGTATTAAATACATCATTTGGTCTTAAATAGCATCAATTTGGTGGAGAATTAGGCACTTTCCAATTCTAAAGATCAGAAGAATGAATAATTGCAAAAAAGAAATTGGAGAAAAGAAGAAAAGAGAGGCACCAAATTTTTATATAGGTTCATCAAAATTTGTGACTACGTTCTGTTTCTGCCCGCTGTAGATTCCACTATGATGAAGGAGATTACAGATTACAAGAGAAATTTATCCCACACACTCAAATAGTGTTTCCCAAAGCTCTCTTTTACCTAGCGCCCTCTGTGGGAATTTTTTCTCTCAACAATGGAGCTCACACAAAAAATATGCCTTACATAAAATAATGCCACTCACCCTTACAACCCTAGCCACCTTATGTTTATTTATACCCCAAAGAAGAGAAAAAAAAAGCAACTAATAAGAAGCCTTAGTAGTTTCCCATTTTTGGCTCTTTAAAACATGACTTTTACATAGAAAAATCATAAAAAGACAGACTTTGGGTGCCGCGCTGCTCAAAACTGACACCATGGCGCTAGTTGAACTTCTGAGGAGCGCCGCGGCTCTCATTTTGGGTGCTGCGGTGCCCAGCCACTATCCCCTTTTTATTTTTTTTCTTCTTCTTCCTGCTGGGTTAATTTGGCTCCACATTATAAAAATCTCAAAAACTAATCAATCACCATGTCTCCAACAGCAGTGGCAACAACTTCTCACGCCTCATGGAGAAGTCCAACTAAAGTTGCGCACAACTTCAGTTTCTCAATAGGAGCTATCTTGGTGAGCATATCTCCTGGATTCTGACTCCCAAGAATCCTCTCAAGCTTTAGCACCCCATCTTCCAAAGCCGACCTGATGAAGTGATACTGCAATTATATATGCTTCGTCCTAGCATGAAATGTAGGATTTTTTGCCAAGTGATTGGCGTTCTAACTGTCACTGTGTAATGCGCTCCTTTCCTACTTGTAACCTAGTTCTTTTCGAAACGACTGTAACCAAATCATCTCCTTGCTCGCTTCAGTCATTGCCACATACTTTGCTTCTGGTGTAAAGAGTGCAACTATCTTTTGCAGCTTTGAGACCTAACTAATTGCTGTGCCACCCAAAGTATAGACATAACCGGTGGTACTCTTTTTGCAATCAATGTCTCCAGTCATATCAGCATCTACATAGCCCTGTAGTCCTAAGTCTGATTTCTTGAAACATAGTGCTAATCCCGCAGTACCTCTAAGATATTTGAGAATCCACTTCACTGCCTCCCAATGCTGCTTGCTTAGATTGCTCATGTACCTACTCATAACTCCCACTGCATGTGCAATGTTTGGTCTGGTACAAACCATGGCATACATGAGACTGCCTATTGCTGAAGCATAAGGCACCTTGGCCATGTGGTCTCGCTCTTGCTCTGTCGTCAGTGATTGCCCCTTTGATAACTTGAAATGACTGGCCAAAGGAGTACTCACAGGCTTCACATTACTCATGTTGAATTTGCTAAGCACCTTTTCAACATATTCTTCCTGTGACAGTTTTAGACCATTATTGTTCCTCGTTATTCTCATCTCAAGGATTTGTTTTGCAGCACCTAAATCCTTCATTGCAAACTCCTTAGACAGCTCCTTCTTTAGCTTATCAATCTCCTGTTTGCAACCTCCAGCTATCAACATGTCATCGACATATAGCAATAATATAATGTATGAGTCACTAAAATTCTTCACATAACAACAGTGATCTCCCTGACACCTCAAGAAACCATTGCCGCACATAAAGCCGTCAAACTTCTTATACTACTGCTTGGGAGCTTGTTTGAGGCCATACAAGTTCTTTTGAAGTTTGCACACTAAGTTCTCCTTACCTGGCACTTCGAAACCTTGTGGCTGTTTTATGTAGATCTCTTCCTCTAAATCACCATGGAGAAAAGCTATCTTAACATCCAACTGTTCCAAGAACAAGTCCTCATTTGCCACTAGCGCAAGTACTATCATGATCGTGGTTAATTTGACCACAGAAGAAAAAATCTCGCTAAAGTCGATGCGCTTTTTCTGCTAAAAGCCTTTTACCACTAGCCTTGCCTTGTACCGTTTGCTGTCATCACTTTCACTTTTTATTAGGTATACCCATCTATTATACAGGGCCTTTTTGCCTTGTGGTAACTCTTCCAATTGCCATGTCTGATTGGACATTAAGGAATCCATCTCATTCCTCATGGCTAACTCCCACTTGACCAGATCTTTAGCATGCATGGCTTCATCATAACTCTCTCGTTCACCTCTGTCGGTCAACAAAATGTAACGTAGAGAAAGGAAGTATCTCTGCTGCGGTCTGATAGTCCTGCGAAACCTCGAAACTGGAATGGCAGGAGTACTTTGGTTTCCCTTTGGAGCTATATTCTCTTGATCTTCAACCTTTGGATTTTGCACCTCTATTTTATGAAGATCCTTCAATGGAATCACCTCAGGTTTCTTACCTTTAGAACCTAAACTTTTAGTGTCACAGTTTTCTTGTCCTTATACAGAACACCTTCATTGAAGATCACACCCTTGCTCCTGATAATCTTTCGATTTTGGTCATCCTAGAAACGATAACCAAATTCAAGTCCACCGTAGCCAACTAGAAAACACTTCTTTGACTTTGCATCAAGTTTACTTCGAGTAGCAAGATCAATATGAACATAGGAAACACGCCCGAATTCTCTCAAGTAAGAGAGATCAACCTTTTTACTACTTTAGACTTCTTCTAGTAGCTTGAACTTCAATGGTGTGGGTGGACTTCCATTGATCAGATGAGCTGCTATGTTAATTGCCTATGCCCAAAATGACTTTGGTAGCCCTGCATGTAACCTCGTACTTCTAGCACGCTCGTTTAGAATTTTTTTCATCCTTTCAGCTACACCATTCACCTGTGGTTTCCCTAGAATCGTTTTCTTCATCTATATTCCATTCTCAACACAGTACCGCTTGAAGTCATCATCTAAGTACTCTCCCTAATTGTCAGACTGCAAGTACTTTACCTTTAAATCTGTCTCGTTCAACCATGGCTCTCTATCTCTTAAAAGCATCAAAGACATCAGATTTGTTTTTTAGAAAGTAAACCCATACCTTCCTACTTGAGTCATCAATAAATGTCACATAGTAATTACGCCACTAAGGGAAGTCACCATCAAAGGTCCCCACACACTAGTGTGAACTAGCTCGAACTTCTTGGACATAGGCTCTCTACCTGTTGTTGAGAAACTAACTCTCTTCTATTTGCCAAAGATACAAGATTCACACAAACTGTGATCAATAGTTTTCAATCTTGGTAGTTTTTCTTGACAATGAAGCACCTTCATTCCCTTCTCACTCATGTGATCGAGCCTATTATGCCATAGCTTGGCATTAGTAGCAGAATCAGCAATTGCCATGGTATCTTTGCAATTGGAATTAATGTAGAGAGTTCTAGCCTTGCGTCCCCAAGCAACAACCATTGCTCCCTTAGTGACTTTCCAACCTCCGCAACTGAAGGTCACTTTATGTCCTTAGTCATCTAGTTGCCCTACCGAAATCAAATTGCACATCAACTTAGGTACATGTCTCACCTTTTGAATCTTCCACATAGACCCATTAGGCATTTTCAAACTAACACCCCCAATGCCAACAATGTCCAAAGGTTCACCATCTACAAGGTAAACCTTACCATGATTTCCAACAACATAATTCTCCAAGACATGACGGTGTGCAGTGGTGTGGAAATAATGCTCCTAAATCTATCACCCACAAATCAAGGGCATTGTCGACAGACAAGAGTAAGGCATTCTGTGCCACTTCAATGGTAGCATTTACAGTGTCATTGTTCTTGTCTTCATTCTTCCTTGGAGCTTTGCAATTCTTTTTCAAGTGGCCGGTTATCCCACAATTCTTACACTCCATACTCCTACCATTCCTCGACTTGCTTCTCCCATTGCTCGACTTACCTCTCCTGCCATTATCCCTCTAGAATATCTCTTAAGTTTCCTACCCTATTATCAACATTAAGAGCCGAGTTCAACGTAGAGGCTTCACCTGAATCCTTTCTACGAAATTCGTATGCCAGATTAGAGTTTTCGACATCAACAAACTTTAGTTTTTCATTCCCAATTGAATTAGAGATGGCCACTCTTATGGGTTCCCAACTATTGGGTAACGAGGCCAAGATGATTAGGGCATTGATCTCATCATCAAATTTAATCTCTATCATTGGTTCAGGACGGTGTTAAAATTGTTCAAATGCTCTACCATCGAGGCACCTTCAAGCATTTTTAAATTAAAGAGCTTTTTCATGAGATGTACCTTGTTATTGGCTGAGGGCTTCTCATACATCTCTAAAAAAGCCTTCATCATCCCTGTTGTAGTATTCACCTTCGCAACGTTGTGGGCTATGTTCTTTGATAGGGTCAAACGGATCACACCCAGCGCTTATCTATCAAGGAGATTCCACTCCTCATCCTTCATGCCTTCGGGCTTATTACCTAAGGGCAAGTGTAGTTTCCTACTATAGAGGTAGTCTTCCACTTGCATCCTTCAATAGGAAAAATCCGAACCATCGAATTTGGTGATATCAGCTGCCAAACCTTCTTTTCATTTCATCGTTCTTGATCCAAACCTCTGCTCTGATATTACTTGTTGGGGAATTAGGCATCTCCTAATTCTAAGGATCGCAAGAATGAATAATTGCAGAAAAGAAATTTGAGGAAAGGAGAAAAGAGAGACACCAAATTTTTATACAGGTTCGTCCAAATTCAAGACTATGTTCTGTTTCTACCCACTGCAGATTCCACCATGATGAAAGAGATTATAGATTACAAGAGAAATTTATCACACACACTTAAATAGTGTTTCTCAAATCTCTCTTCTACCTAGCACCTTTTGTGGGAATTTTTTCTCTCAACAATGGATCTCTCACAAAAAATATGCCTCACATAAAATAATGCCACTCACCCTTACAACCCTAGCCACCTTATGTTTATTTATACCGCAAAGAGGAGAAAATAGCAACTAATGGGAAACCCTAGTAGTTTCCCTTTTTAGGCATTTAAAACGTGACTTTTACACAAAAAATCACAAAAAGACAGACTCTGGGCGCTGCGGCGCTAGTTGAACTTTGGGAGGGCGCCGCAGCCCTCATTTAGGCGCCGCGACGCTCGGCCATTGCCCCCTATTATTTTTTTCTTTTTCTTCCTGCTGGGTTGATTTGGCTCCATATTGCAACAAAATCATGGAACGTTAACATCTCTAAAATCTAAAATTTGTCGCATTTGTCAAAATGAGGAGGAAATTATGACTTAAGCTCTGTTCCACTACAACAAGGCTCATGAAATCTAGTCTCCCTCTACTTGTTGGGCCATCCTTAGAAAATGCACTACTAGATCTTTTGCTAACCTAGCTAATTTTTTCAACACTCGCAACACAAAGCTGAATTTGAGCTGTTCTCCATCATCCTCTACAGATATGGTTTAACAAAAATCAACTTCTTCATCGGGCTACATCCTATGAACTCAGGATTATTCTTCAAAATACAAGTTGCTACTTGAGTGATTTCAGATCTCTCAACATCAGAGTACTATATCCTGCCTCCTAAGCCTCTACCCCTTATTCTCAATGGTTTGCTCCTCAGCAAGGCACTCTCAAACTCAATGTCGACATTGCAGTTCACAATGGTCTCGGCTATGTAGGAATCAGGGCTTAATTGAGGGAGATGTACTAGGTGCCTTGACAAAATGAGTTGTAAGACATTTCCCTGAAATTGATTGTGAATTGATCGCTATCCATAAGGGTCTTGCTTTTGGTTTGGAAATGGGTTTGAAGGCCAAACTCATTGAGAGTGATTGTCTTTCAGCCATCAATGCCTTAAACATTCAAAACCCCTTTTCCCTTAGGGATAGTATTATCTCAGATGTAAAACACTATTGTGATTTGGTACACGATGGCTCCTGTAGTTTTATTCCTCGAACAAGGTACAATGCTGCCCACCTTCTTGCAAAGTTTGCCCTCTACGGATGATAGATTTTGGCTTGAAGAGAGTCCTACTTGTGCTGTCTCTACAGTTTTGGCAGACTGCTGTAATTGAAGATTATCCATTTTCTCCCTCAGATAACAATTAAAAAAAAATGCATCATTAACCTGTCCACCTCCCACTTGTCTCAAACAATAACTTTACCGTCTCAGAGATCTTCATCCTTCATTTTAATCTGAACGGCTACAAATCAAAAGGACACTCAAATTTTTTTTTAGGGTAAGGATGGTAGACTGACCTACTAAAATGTTCTCCAACTCAAAATTCTATTTAAAGAAAAAAAAAAAAAAGGTCCGGGGCGGTATGATAGCCAGAAGGGACACCTTGAATAATGTTTACTCCATGACCAAATGCAAAAGAAAATATAAACAAAGAAAAGATTAGCAATTTAGCAATAGTACATTTTCAAGTGAAGCCGACAACTAGAATTCAAAGCACATTTAATATAATCATTGATTCTATTAAAAAGGAAAGAAAGAAAGAATCTCAAATATAACAAGAATCAAACTCAATTTTCAAAATTTTGAATCTAGTATTCAGAAAATTCGCAACTGTCCTAAGGGAGCACAGAGGAACGCTACTAGGAACGTGGTTTTAACTTTTAGTATGAAAAGGTAAGGTTTTTTGGGAATAGCCTTTCCCACAGAAAAATTTCTTAGGCGGTGCATGGGGAAAGACTGCAGGTAATAATATTTACCTATTAAATGCTATGGAATTTTCGTTGGGAAAACAATTTCAAATAAAAAATATACACACATCTATGACCCTTTAACTCACACCCAGCACGTCCAACAAAACCATGACGCATGCCCTGCTTGGCACGCTGGCCGAGCGTCCTGCACGCTTGCCTAGCGTCTGGCATGCTGACCAAGCGTCCTAAATGCTATGCTAGCCAAGCGCCCTGGCCAAGCACCCTGCAAAGTGGCGGAGCACTCTGGCAGAGCGCCCAATGTTTATTGAGGCATTTTTTGTGATGTTTCACCTTTAATTATTCATCAAATACATCTTTCAAATACCTGCTTGCCTTTGCCTCAGCTTCCTCTTTCCCCTGAAGTGCAATTGTGCAACAGATAATATTTATGTTTCTAGGACTACTTATAAAACCTATTACTTAAATGAAAAACCATTAAACTAAATGTTCACGTTGATAATTTCTAGGATTATGTTTCTAACAATAGAAAGTAGGCATATTAATATTTATGTTCGTTGTTCTTTTTTTTTTTTTTTGAAGAAACTAGTATTCGGGGACAATGGAAAAAACAATTTTAAATTTTTTTCTTTTTTAAGTTTACTTGTAAAACCTATTAATCACATAATATTTTTATAAGATTTAGAAAAAAAGAATATTACCAATTTATTATATATAGATATATGCACACACGAGTACATTTAAATTGTAATCTTATTTAGTTATGTCATCTACTCAATATTCAACTATAAGTAAAGAATGACAAAATTAATACAATATAGTAGATATTAGCGGCGTGCAAATAAGTAATTAGAGATAGAGAAAAAAGAAGAAGAAGAAAAATATGACACCTTGGTTTGTAAAAAAAAAAAAAAAAAATGTAATGCATTAACAAATAAAAGATAAGGGAGTTCAAAAAAAAAAAAAATAAACGACTTAAAAAAAACAAAAAACAAAATGTAAAATAACGCTCACGATGGAACGCCCAAACAAAAACGACAAAGAGTGAGCATTTAAAGCTAGTCTTAGAATACACGTGGCTGATAAGCAACCCAGCAGCCTTGTTGAACAGTTAAGCACGCTTGGTTGTACACTTGTACCGTAGTTTCTTCCGTTTTATAATCTAGTGTTTATCCGCAGGTAACAACTATAGAGCAGTTCCCTTCAACTAAAGACGATGCTTTCGATGTTTTGTCCTCTAACAGTGTGGAGCCTTTCTTCTCTGATCTCAAATCTGACAATATTTTCTTGAGAGATTACAGTGCAGTTCCTTGTTGTTTTAGGAACAAAATCGATCCTCAAA
>CAMOHE010048142.1:0-10490 GCA_946598075.1 Artocarpus hirsutus
CCATAATCGGCTTAAGGACAAGTTCTGTCTTACCTTCCCGATTATTTTTATCTTACGTTCCATTATCTCACCATTGGAAAACTTAGCATCCAAAGACAGTATACCATTCGGTTACACCTATATATCCAAATGGTTGAGCGCTCCAGTTTTCCAATTACAGGATAACGCATATAAGAGGATATCACTACTCCTAAAGAGGAGCTATGGATTCCATATCTATGAATAACAGGTCTACGTCATCAAGAGTCATGCCTCCAACGTACCGGCATGCATACCACTATTAAGATGTGGGTGTCACCCTTTGGCACATCAAAAGACACAAGTCAAGACAGCATGCCCACTATTCATCTCAGGATTAAGATGCAATACAAATGATTGTCTAAAGTGAATCGATTTGCCAAGACAAAATTATTAATCCAAATCAATTCACTTTATGTCCCGATCCAACACATCGTCACTTATGACAACGTGCCAATGTTTCTATTCACGGAGTCCACCTCCGATGGTCAAGACAAACCATCTCCCAATAGGGATATAGACAACATAACAATCTTTACATGAATAAAGCGCCCAACTTTAGTCCCTCGATTGCGGATCTTATGATTTAGACCGTCACCTTAAGAATCGTGTCTTCTGCATAATCTGTCCATCATATGCCCAATTCTTAAAGGTTTAGACCGACAGTCTCAGACTATTGTTTGCTTATCATACATTCAACAAATATAAACGTAAAGAGGACAAGATTTGGTATATGAATAATAAATGAATTCTTTATTGATAAAAATGTCTTCAAAAACTCATTACATTTTTACTCCTTAGGGCATACATGTCTAACATATATATCACCAGAAAAATTCTCATGACATTCGTATGAGTTTTAGTGCTATTTTCATATTTTTCAATACATGACTTGGTTTTTGGACGAGTAACCTAAACAGCCAATAATCAATGAATTTTAAAAAATCCCATAAAATTTGAAATGACTTGAAATTTTTATCGCATATTCTCAACAACCATAAGAATTACCAGATTTAATTTTGGTTGTTCTTTTATGTACTACAATTCATACCTCTGTTGTTGGAATTTTGGTTTAGGCAGTGATAATCAATGAATTTTAGAAAAATCACCCAAATTCCAATGGCTTTGAAATTTCTACAGGACATAATAGACATATTGACCTACCTCTACAATTAATTTCAACAAGTTTAAGTAAGTATAATTATTTTTCTTATATTTTAGATGTCACAATAACATTCTACCACTATGAACAAAATACAGGTAGTCAGTAATCAATGAATTTTATAAAATCACACAAAATTCCAATTGAATTAAAATTTTATCATAGCATTTTTAACATCTAGACATAGAATGAGAAAAATTTTCATTGCATTTGAATCATTTTAATTATTTTTCAACTAAGCCAACTTTTACAAAAACGTTGCAGTATAATTACCAAAACATTGAGTTGTATTTATTCTATGATTTATTTCTCTAATTTTAATGTATACATGTGGCTTAAAATTTGCAGGCATAAACTGAACATATAAATGAACATTCAAAAATTTTCCTAGCATTAAACACATCCTATAACATCATCAAACAAATCATCACATTTAAATGCAGTTTAAAGGCCGTAAGATCTAGAACAATATTTAGTATAAATTCTCAAACAAATAAAAAATAGCTTATGTGAATCTGAAATTTTTATGGGAGATGCCTAACATATAGATATACAATGTTCAAAAGAAATATTCTTAAAATCTCATGTTGATTCTTCCTAGAAAAATCCCAAAATATGGGTTTTCTCCTAAAAACATGATTAAAAATAATTATTCATAGAAATTTTGTTTCTTAAACAAAATCAAACATTAAATCATATAAAAATCATTCCCACAAACAACATAATATCATAGTAAAAAGTTAGTATAAAAATAGGTAGAAAACCGACCTCAAAATATGGTCAAAAACTCCGTTTTGGCCCCACGATGGTTTCGATGAAACACATCGTAACTTGTCCATTTGACTTCCGATTTTGGAAGAATGTTTTGTCCTTAACTTGGAGGGACATGGGATTGTTAAGAGTGAGAGTTTAGAGGCATATGAAGGGTGGCATCAGTTGGCTGGAGATGTGCTCGTGTGTGTTGTCTTGTATAAATGAGAAAGGAAAAAATGGAAACTAGTAGAGATGGAGGGTTTTGACTATTGTAGGTTGTATATGTGTTTCACGTTGGAGAAGAAAAACAAGAAGAAACAATGTGTGTTTGAGAGAAAAAGAGTGTAGGGAATATGCATTTGTTAAGAGGGTTGTAAAATATATAGTTAACAACAAATTTTTATTTTATTTATTTATTTTATATTTTTTTTGAGGATGGGAGCAGCGTTTTAAGGCAATGGAGTATGGGCTAGCTTGTGGCATATATGGAAAGACAATGTAATCAAGGAGAAGAAGAGGAATGGGACGGTAGACATTTCTGGAAAGAATGGAGTTTTATGCATACGGAGTAGTTGGACTCCACATTGATTAAAAAAAAATATCTTGAATGCCATAAATATGATCTGTATGGGTATGGTGACTTGTACCAACGTGAAAGAACAAATAGATATTGTAGAAAGTTTTTTAGTTTAATTCCTGAAAATAAGAACAATGGAAATGTACATGCAAATCATGAAGGTTTTTTTTTTTCTTATTAACGATTATTATTATATATACTTTACATACATGTAGGTGTGGAGTTGTGCGTGTGAGAAGTGTAGATAATATAAAGAACTTGGTTCACAAATATATATATGTATATATATATATATATATTTTGAAAAAAATTCAAAAATGTATAAATTTTTCCAAAATTGGACAAAAAGACTTCTAAAGTCAAAATAGTTCCTAAAATTAAAAATAAATCTCCTAAACATTCAAAAGATTAAAAATTTCACATCCAAATAGATAAAAATCCAAGTGACTCATCAAAGTAGAAAATTTTCAAATGAGAAATCATAATAATCATTTATTAGGCACTATATGTCGTTGGAATTCCTTAGTCCATCCATTGTCAAGAAAGTCATTAGTCTATAGTAAGTTTCATAATCATAAATATTATCACACTTAAATTTTCGAATAAAACATGCTGCTAAGTCGTTCTTTTGTTCATGTGACGCATAAAATCGTTAAATGTTACATAACGTCGGTTAAAGAAAACAACAGTTGTTACAGTCTTTCATACAAGAAGTGAAACAGAGACGTGTTTAAATAAAAAATAAGTTTTTACAAGTTTTTTTAATTCACTATTGTTTCTATATCTAAATTAGTAAGTTTTTCTTACAAGACGTCAAAGAGGGCTATGATTTAGTGAAAAATACGTTTTCACAAGTTTTTTCAATGTATTACTGTTTCTAAGGCTATATTAGTGTGTAATTCTCGCAAGAAATGAAAAGGAGGTATGCTTAAATAAGAAATACATCTTAACAACTTTGTTTAATTCACTACTATTTCTATGGCTAAATTAGTGTGTAATTCTCACATGAAATGAAAACGGGTTGTGCTTAAATTAGAAATATGTTTTAACAAGTTTTTTTTTTTAATTCACTACTGCTTCTGCGGCTACATTAGTGTGTAATTCCCACAAGAAATTTAAAGGATGGTGCTTAATTAAGAAGTAACCTTTAACAAGGTTTTTAATTCACTATTGTTTGCATGTCCTAATTTGTGTGTCTTTCACACAAGACATGTAACGATGGCATGCTTAAATAAGAAATAAGTTTTAACAAGTTTTTTTAATTCATTATTGTTTCTATGACCAAATTAGTATGTTTCTCTTAGAAGAGGTGAAAAAAGGCATGCTTAAATAAGAAAAACATTTTAACAAGTTTTTTTAATTCACTACTGCTTTTGTAGCAAACATAGTGTGTAATTCCCACAAGAAATGAAAAGGGGGTGTGCTTAAATAAGAATTACGTTTTAACAAGTTTTTTCAATTCACTATTGCTTCTATGACAAAATTAATGTGTAATTCCCACAAGAAATTTAAAGGACGTGTGCTTAAATAAGAAGTAAGCTTTAACATGTCTTTCAATTCACTAATGTTTCTATGGCTAGATTAGTGTGTTTTTTGCATAAGAAGTGAAAAGCGCACATGATTAAATAAGAAATAATTTTAACAAGTTTTTTCAATTGACTATTGCTTCTATTGCAAAATGAGAAGGCTTTTTCACACAACAATTAAAATACTAAGGTACTTTAAAAACGAACCATAATTTTAATGTTTTCTCATTTCATTATTGTTTCAATGACTAATCTAGTGTGTCTTTCACACAAAAATTGAAACGGGGGCATGCTTAAATAAGAAGCTAGTTTTAGCAAGTTTTTTTGATTCATTATTATTTCTATGACCAAATTAGTATTTTTTTTCTTTAAAAAAAATGAAAAAGGGGTGTGCTTAAATAAGAAATATGTTTTAACAAGTTTTTTCAATGTACTACTGTTTATATGGCTAAATTAGTATGAAATTCTTACAAGAAATGAAAAAGAGGTGTGCTTAAATGAGAAATACATTTTAACTGCTTTTGTCAATTCACTACTATTTCCATTGTTGAATTGTGTGTAATTTCCAAAAGAAATGAAAAGGAGGTATGCTTAAATAAGCAATACATTTTAACAAGCTTTTCTAATTCACTACTGTTTCTATGGCTAAATTCGTGTCTAATTCCCACAAGAAACGTAAAGGGGTGTGCTTGAACAAGAAGTAAGTTACAACAAGTTTTCTCAATTCGCTATTGTTTCTTTGTTTTTGCACAAAAAGTGAAAAAGGGTATGGTTAAATAAGAAATAAGTTTTAACAAGTTTTTTCAATTCACTATAGTTTCAAACACGAAAAGAGAACTTTTTTCACACAACAATTAAAACATAGGGGAACTTTAAAAATGAGCCATAATTTTAACGGGCTCGTTTGGTTTTGTTTTGAAAATTTTTAGAAATATTTTTGCATGTTTTTTGACCCAAAAATTTTAAAACACTCTTAGCACAATTTTCAAAAATTATTAATTTTTCAAAACATTATTAACACTTATTTTGAAAACACTACCAAACGGACCCAATGTTTTTCATTTCACTATTGTTACATGGCTAATTTAGTATGTCTTTCACACAAGAAGTGAAACGTGGGCATGCTTAAGTTACAAATAAATTTTAAGAATTTTTTAATTTACTATAGTTTCTATGACTAAATTTGTATGTTTTTTCACAAAAAGTGAAAAAGTGGTGTGCTTAAATAAGAAATACGTTTAAAAAAGTTTTTTCAATTTACTACTATTTTTATGGCTAAATTAGTGTGCAATTTACACCAAAAATGAAATGGGAGTGTGCTTAAATAAGAAATACATTTTGACAAGTTTCTTTAATTCACTGTCGCTTCTGTGGCTAAATTAGTGTGTAATTTCCATAAGAAATTTAAAAGGTGTGCTTAAATAAGAAGTAAGCTATTACAAATTTCTTCAATTCATAATTGTTTGATAGCTAATTTAGTGTGTTTTTTACACAAGAAGTGAAACGGTGGTGTGCTTAAATGAGAAATAAGTTTTAACAATTTTTTTTTAATTCACTATTGTTTTTATGACCAAATTAGTATGTTTTTCTTACAAGAAGTGAAAAAGGGTTGTGCTTAAATGAGAAATATGTTTTGGCAAGTTTTTTCAATTCATACTGCTTCTATGACTAAATTAGTATGTAATTCTTACAAGAAATGAAAAGGGCTGTGCTTAAATAAGAAATACATTTTAACAAGTTTTTTTAATTCACTACTGCTTCTGTCACAAAGTTAGTGTGTAATTCCCACAAGAAATTTAAAGATGGTGTGCTTATAAGCTTTAACAAATTTTTTCAACTCACTATTATTTCTATGGCTAAATTAGTGTGTTTATTACACTAGATTGAAATGGAGGCATGATTAAATAAGAAATAAGTTTTAACAAGTTTTTTCAATTCACTATTGTTTTTGATGCAAAATGAGAAAGTTTTTTCACACAACAATTAAAATGATAAAGTACTTTAAAAACAAGCCATAATTTAAACCTTTTTTCATTTTAGAATTATTTGTCTAGCTAATTTAGTGTGTCTTTTATATAAGAAGTGAAACAGGGCCATGCTTAAATTATAAATAAGTTTTTTTTAATTCACTATTGTTTCAGTGAGCAAATTGGTATGTTTTTCTTACATGAAGTGAAAAAGGGGTGTGCTTAAATGAGAAATATGTTTTAACAAGTTTTTCAATTCACTACTATTTCTATTATGAAGTGATAGTGTTTTTTTGCACAATAATTCAAATGCAAAGGGGCTTTGAAAATGAGCCATAATTTTAACTTTTTTCATTTCTTTACTATTTGTATGGCAAATTTAGGGTGTCTTTCACAGAAGAAGTGAAGCGGAGGCATGCTTAAATAAGAAATAAGTTTTTACAAGTTTTTTTAATTCATTATTTTTTCTATGTCTAAATTAGTATGTTTTTTTAACAAGAAGTGAATAAGGTGTGCTTAAATAAGAAATATGTTTTAACAAGTTTTTTCAATTTACAACTATTTATATGGCTAATTTAATGTGTAATTTCGACAAGAAATGAAAAAGGGTTGTGCTTAAATTAGAAATATGTTTTAAAAAGTTTTTTCAATTCACTACTGCTTCTGCGGCTAAATTAGTGTGTAATTCCTACAAGAAATTTAAAAGGGTGTGCTTAATTAAGAAGTAACCTTTAACAAGGTTTTTCAATTACTATTATTTGTATGTCCTAATTTGTGTGTCTTTCACACAAGAAATGAAACGATGACATGCTTAAATAAGAAATAAGTTTTAACAACTTTTTTTAATTTAGTATTGTTTCTATGATCAAATTTGTTTGTTTTTCTTACAAAAGTGCAAAAAGGGTGTGCTTAAAAACGAAAAATATTTTACCAAGTTTTTTCATTTCACTACTGCTTCTATGGAAAAATTAGTACGTAATTCCCACAACAATGAAAATAGGGTGTGCTCAAATAAGAAATCTGTTTTAACAAGTTTTTGCAATTCATTATTGGTTCTATAACTAAATTAATGTGTAATTCCCACAAGAAGTTTAAAGGACGTGTGCTTAAATAAGATGTAAGCTTTAACATGTTTTTTAATTCACTGATGCTTCTATGACTAAATTAGTATGTCATTCCCACAAAAAATGTAAAGGGGTGCGCTTATGTCATGTACCCAAACCCGAGTAGTGACATGACAGTTTAATTAAATTAATTAAACAAATTTTGAACAAGACTCGCCAATTAATTACTTGATAATCTAAGAAAATTTACTTGGGTTGTTTATAAAAAGGTGGTAAATTTAAAACTTTTTAGATAATTACTATTTACTAAATTCTTATAACTAATGTTGTAAATTACCTCTAATTAAATCGAGATAAAAACATAATGCAATAGGAGCGAGTCGGGCCACATCAGGCCCACATTGTGCACACATTTAGTACCGATATAAATAAAATACAAACCATAGTCTAATCAAAATAAATAATGATCAATTATTACATGCCTTAATTGAATAAGCAGACAAATTAATTAAAAACTCTTATGGTCACACGTGTAATTAGCAGCATTCTAGTCGACGATATGCTATGAACCATCTGGGAAGGTGGGATTTTAAAACAAATAAAACCATGAGCGAAAGGCTCCATAGAACTTAGGTTTTGAAAGAGTTAATCTTGAATAAATGAAATTTTTTTAATACAAAAACTATCATAGACAGTAAATAAGGCCAGTTAATTTCATGCTTACCATTCCAGTCCAACGTTTATGTGATATCAAGTCTACCCATTTTACCTTGAGCAAAGCCATAAAATTCACTATCATAGTGGCTCAGCTAGGTTTTAGGTTCTGCCCCCAATGTCACTTTCTACACGACCTGATCTCATACATGGCATCATCACAGATGTCTCATTCCAAACGAAGTTCTTGACTCGTTTGGTACGTAATATGAAGGTATTTGTGTTATTATTTGATTCACATGTTATTGGGTATTGCATCATATTCATTGTTTAGTTCATTATGACAATTTTCATTATTCAAAAATTACTGGAAATATCCAAATAATTATAAACGTTCATTCCTTAAAAAACAATTTTTGAAGAAAAACATTTTTGTGATCAAAGCTCCTTTGAAAACCATTGGATAACAAACAAGGGGGGTCTAAAGTCCTACCTTGTTATTTAGCACGATAGCACAAGCACTGCAGTCATAGTTAGCTACACGTCGGCTCCTCGAAACCACAAACAACCTTAGACAAGAACTTAGATACGTCAATATCTAACTTAGAATATTCTACATTAGTATGTTATTTTATGGTGCCTTAGTGTGCCTTTAAAGCGCAAATATTTGTTGAAAAATAGTATGTAGTAGAATTTTAAAATTTTTATATTAGAGTATTTTTGAAAACATAAGTTTGACATGCTATATGCATAAATTAATCAGATCTTACTAACCTTGTGTATGCCGAAAAGCTTCCTCAATCTATGTAGAGAAGTAACGTTACAGAAGGACCTTAACCAACTGGCCTTCTTTGCTATTCTTTATCCATGATCGAAGTGAGTATGGGCTCACATGTATAGCTCTTCCACTAGGTGACTTTCCTTCCAACCAATTGAGAGAACCCAAAGCTAGTGTTCGTGATTTATGAACAAGAGCTCTCAGGGAGTTTTAGATTCTCACTAGCAGAGTTTTACTCTTAATCTCTCAATTGATCTAAATAACTTATGAGACTCAATCCTTATTTATAAATGTTGGATCTAGGGTCAGTCTTTATTAGATAAGGTCCCAAAAATTCAAATCAGAATCAAATTTGGATCGATATTTGATAAAATCTGCGTGAAAATGTGTGATCTTTTTTTCACACATAGGCAGGTCGATCTGTCTAATAGGCAGGCCAAACTTGCACCATCGGCAGGCCGAAATTGAAGATCGTCATGCCAAACTGTCGATAAAAAATCTCAGTGAATCTTTTATTTTCCATTAGAGATTCTATAGGATAAAGTCTTAGTTTTAATTCAAACAACCCAATAGAAAAGTTATCTAATTAAAACAACTTTATCTAGATAATCTCTAGGAAAATAAATGAATTCTTAATAATTCTACAAGTTTGTCTTGATTCAATTTATTCAAAATTAAATCAACTGATAAATAGACAAGAATTATATGATCTCAATAATTGAACAAGTTTATCTTGAATTAATTTTGTCACAAAATTAATTCAACCGATAAACAGACATGAATTATTTATTTTTTTGAATTTCAACCAATCTAATAAATCTAACCTACGTCACCAATTATTGGAAAGCATGCCGTATCGTTACATTTTTACTCCTTAGGGCATACACGTCTAACAATCTCCCACTTGCACTAAGTGAGTAAATATGACAAATCTTGCATCCCCATGGCTTCCATATGCCTCTCGAAGACTCTCCCAGTAAGTGTCCTCATTAATGGATCACTAAATTGTCCTCTGAAGTGATTTTGCACACCATGACATGCCCGCCCTCGACAAAGTCCTTTATCACATGATACTTCTGTTAGACATGTATGCCCTAAGGAGTAAAAATGTAATGAGTTTTTGAAGACATTTTTATCAATAAAGAATTCATTTATCCTTCATATACAAAATCTTGTCCTCTTTACGTTCATATTTGTTGAATGTATGATAAGCAAACAATAGTCTGAGACTGTCGGTCTAAACCTTTAAGAATTGGGCATATGATGGATAGATTATGCAGAAGACACGATTCTTAAGGTGACGGTCTAAATCATAAGATCCGTAATCGAGGGAATAAAGTTGGGTGCTTTATTCATGTAAAGATTGTTATGTTGTCTATATCCCTATTGGGAGATGGTTTGTCTTGACCATCGGAGGTGGACTCCGTGAATAGAAACAGTGGCACGTTGTCATAGGTGATGATGTGTTGGATCGAGACATAAAGTGAATTGATTTGGATTAATAATTCTGTCTTGGCAAATCGATTCACTTTAGACAATCATTTGTATTGCATCTTAATCCTGAGATGAATAATGGGCCCGTTGTCTTGACTTGTGTCTTTTGATGTGCCAAAGGGTGACACCCACATCTCAATAGTGGTATGCATGCTGGTACGTTGGAGGCATGACTCTTGATGATGTAGACCTGTTATTCATAGATATGGAATCCATAGCTCCTCTTTAGGAGTAGTGATATCCTCTTATATGCTTTATCCTGTAATTGGAAAACTGGAGCGCTCAACCATTTGGATACATAGGTGTAATCGAATGGTATACTGTCTTTGGATGGTAAGTTTTCCAATGGCGAGATAATGAAACGTAAGATAAAAATAATCAAGAAGATAAGACAAAACTTGTCCTTAAGCCGATTATAGATAATCCTATGGGGATACGATACACTATGATATGTCATGGAGACTTAGCTATACGGGCTTCGTAATTCTATAGAGTTC
>CAMOHE010048143.1:0-10949 GCA_946598075.1 Artocarpus hirsutus
TATTTATTATACGCAAAAATTTTATATTAATATCAAGGTTTAATTTACCGATTATTTGTTAGATATTGAAAATATTCATTTTTTAGGGTGTAATTGCATAGTATATATGTAAATGATTCTAGAGGAACTATAACAATCATTGTCGTCATTTTATATATATATATATATATAGTAGGAAGTTAGCAGAAAATTGTTGTGACTATTAAAACTAAGAAAACTTGTGAATAATATATTCATGGCATAAACTAGGAAAAAATGTTTATTCAAATTTATAAATGTTCTAATTTTAGTCCCAGAAAACACAAAAATAAACCAAAAAGATGTTTCATCTAATGTCTAAATGCTAATTAAGTACATTTTTGCTAGAGGACACATTTATTTGTTTGTATGTTTGTTTACGTATGGCTTTGTCTAATTACTCATCATTAAAGGTTTCATAATTTTTTGTTTATTGCCTTTTAAATCATCAAAGTGCTTTACATAACTACAACTGAGGTGTTAAAACATATGCCAAATAAGCTAAAAACTCGTGTTTCTAAACACTACATGCGCTGTACCAATTTCCATATCTGTCTTTCTTTTTTATATAAAACTTAAAAATCTGTGCATACTGTGTACAAGGAGAAAATAATATTAAAAAGTTATCTGGTACTGGTCTTGCTTTCTTGTCTTTTAGCAAAGAAATCTCATTCTTTTTTTCTTTTTTTTTTTGGATGTAAAGAAGCCATGAAGATTTTTACTTATTGAACTTATATTAAGGTTGAGATTTTCTTTTTCCTTCACGTTTTTACTTTTGAGTATGTATTTGATTGTCTAATAAAGTTGGCATGTCCTCACAAGGTTTTCCCCTAGGAACCAGATGTTTTTGTCCACTAAGGAAGACAATAATGGTTAAGAATGAGCTTGATCTTTCTATATAACAAAATATCAGTCTTATTATCTCGTCAGTAAATAATGTGTATGTATGTATGTATAGATTCATGTATATACGACTATATTAGGCATTTTGTAGAGATCCTCAACTCTCAAGCCACTAAAGATCTTGACCAATTATGTGGACGTCTTATCTTAGAACCTGTATAAAAGGCTAAATAATAAACTATGTGAATGATATTTGAAAAGTTCTCCTTGTAAACTAGCTGAAGGGAGGAGATAATTTTTTGTTTGACAATCTTGTGAGCTTTCAGTGATCTGTTAATCCAACGATCAAAACAACAAATACTGAGGATAATGAATAATGGTAGTTTCTACCATAGAAATTTTCTTATTTTAATGAAAACAACAATAACTAAAATCTGTTGGATATGTAAATTTATTTTCTCCCTCAAAATTAATTGACTTGTGTTCCAAAAACCCCTTATTCTCTATCTATCTTTCTTTTTTCTTCTTATTTCTTCATTTAGTTAACCATTTGCCTCACATTATCATCGTTGATAGAGTTTTAGGGCACTTTAAAAGAGAAATACATAAAGATACTATTGCTTAGTACGGTCGTCAGAAAAGCAAGAAAACAAAAATGGTGAGAGGATTTTAGTTTATGACCAAACTTGTGTATTCACCTTTTGCAATGTATAATGCATATAATACTTCATAGACAGTGCCACTCTAACAGAACTACATACAAGTATACGCTGTGAATTTCTTTGTGAATTTTTTATTCTTCAAACTATCATATGATGACATAATTAATAAAATTTTAACATAGATATGATATATTTGTGTGTGTTGAATATATATGTATAGTGAAATGCTGAAGAAAACGGAAGCAGGCAAAGATAAAAGACATTTCCTGAGAATATATTTGAGGTGTCAGATCTGTTCCATGGATTTATTTTATTAATTTTTTTATTTATTCTTTTATTTATTTTACTAACACTAGTATAAAGCCCTTTGAGTGTCATATATCTTCCTTCCCCACGTTAATCCTCTCTCTCTCTCTCTCTCTCTCTTTTTTTTTTTTTTTTTTTTTTGAGGGTATTAACCCTCTCTTCTAAAATCCTCGTTTAAATAGTAATGGTTCTATTATTTACAGTTCAGAAAATATTGGTCTAAAGATTTTTTTTTCTTTTTTCTTTTTGGTTTTATTGTGAATTAGCATGATCAAAACACTTGAAAAGTACCAGAAGTACAGTTATGGTTCACTGGAGGCAACCCAACCTATAAACGACACTCAGGTACGAAGGTTTAGATTTTTACATTCTTAGTTTTCTCCTGAAATTGTAACAATCTAAATATCACAATGCCATGATCAAGAATGTCATGATATACGTGATATCAAGTTCGTTTGAAAGGGCTTTGCTTTTACTTTTAAATAGTAAAAGAAAAGAAATAAAAGTTGTGACATCTCTCAAACCACATTTTTAGAAGAGCATAATAGGTGAAATTAAATTTTAATCTTCTAATAAACAATGAAAATGCTAGAGTGAAGCTTAGTAGTAACTTACTTAATAGAAGTTTCAAAATTTATTTAAAAGAGATTTTTTGAGGAGCTATATTTTATCATAATCAAACAAACATCAATAATTTCATGATAAAGAAATGTCATGTTTTAGTGTGATATCATAACTTTTACCCACTGTAATATAGATATCCTGATTATGTTTTATAAGATTATCACTGATAATATATTTTATCCAATATATTAGTATAAGGATTTAATCGCATAACTATACATTCTAGTTTTTATTTCTCAATTTATCCCTCTGTTTTTTTAAACTAAAAAGATATCCTTTGAAATTGAAAAACTTATTTCAATTTTATCCCTTATGGACTTTTTTGACATAAAAAGATAGAGATAAGATAAAATACCCTTAAGGAAACCTAAATTGTTTATGAAATATATGTTTTTTTGAGAAAAATTTAAAAATAGATATTTTTAAAATTTGAAAAATCATAAAACTTAAAATCTTTTTTTTTTTTGAAATTTAATGTTTTGTTTTAGGATTTTTGTACTTTTTAATATATAAAATGTTTATGATAACCATTTAAGGATAGTCATGTTGTTTTGGCTAATTTTTTTCCATTCATGGGAATAAAATTTAAATAAGTCTTTAAAATTTTAAGAATACTTTTATAATTTCTAAGAACAGAAGGACAAATTGAAAAATAGTTAAAACTAAAAGGTACAATTATATAATCAATCCTTAGTATAAACATATATTTTGCTTCTCTTTCATTGTATTGCAAATAGATAAATTATGAGAACCTACAATATCAGTAAGAAGTGTACCTTTACTGACCTTAATCTGAATCTCAAATTAACAGAACAGCTATCAGGAGTACTTGAAGCTAAAAGCAAGAGTAGAGGTCCTACAGCGTTCTCAGAGGTAACAAATACACTTTTTAACATATACAGAAACTTATATATATGCACATACACATATGTGTTTATAAACGTGTGCAAGACTGTCTCCAATTTTACTGTTAATTTCTAGTTAAATGCAAGTTTATTAATTTTGAGTGCATATTTATATTGTAAATATCATAATTTTTTATGAGGGCTAAATATCATAATTAAGTTTGCCTGTTAGTTAAATTTAAAGTCATAAAAAAACAAATTGTCAAAAATGTATACTGTCATATAATATATAATATATATATATATATGTATGTATGTATGTATTTATGTATGTATGTATATTTGCTCAATGATGCAGAAATCTTCTTGGGGAAGATCTTGGACCCTTGAGTTCAAAGGAGCTTGAGCATCTTGAGAATCAACTCGAGACATCCTTGAGGCATATTAGGTCAACAAGGGTGAGAAATTTTTTTTTTTCTAATATTAAATCATGATTGTAATGCGTTGGAAGCAATAAAATCATGCATAATATTCTTGAATTTTCAATACTAAAGCCAATATTGTTGGATTCCATTAAGTATTTCATTGGAATAAACTGGTTGAACTATTTGTTTACTGTTTGTTTATTTAAATCAGGAAGCAATAAAATCATGCATAATATTCTTGAATTTTCAATACTAACAAGCCAATATTGTTGGATTCCATTAAGTATTTTATTTGAATAAACTGGTTGAATTATTTGTCTTACTGTTTGTTTTTTAAAATCAGGACTTTCCTGTAGTATTTGATCAGGAGTCAGAAGTAGTGTTTGTATTTTTTTAATTCTATATATACTATCGCTTTTCAAAAAAATGTTGGATCAAAATTCTTTTTCAACTTTGGTTGTATTTTGCTATAATAGTTTGTCCAATCAACATATTAGTGTCACGTTGTTTAAAATTTGAAACTATTCAATTTCGTGTAAAATTTTATAACATGGCTCATTGATAATTCAACTTTAATAATTGCATAAATATACAATCTATTTTAATAGAAAATGCAGATACTATAAAAATCAGGAAGCACAATAATCCATCTAACTTGCCTAGTTAAACTATCAACAAGTTGAAATTTACAATTAACATTATGACTAAAATTTACTCCAACTGATGTAGCTATGACGTAAATGTATTACATGACGTAACCTTGGTAAAGGGGGTGATGGGAATAGAATCATAAAGCTGCGTCCATGGCCTGGGCCAGCAATTAGGATATGAAGCCCAACTATCTTGACATTTTTCTTGAATTTTTCTATGTGTAGGGCACTTTTTTACCTTCACATATAATCGAAATCAGGGTTCAAATAGGAATTTGATAGTTGAAAGACAAATTTTTATTAATAGCTTATTTTGTCGGTTTTTACTTGTCAAATTGTCTTTATTAAATTTTAGCTCCTCATTGTACTTAAATAACGAGTAATCTTATTTAACTTTATAAGATTATAATCTTACTACTAACAACGAAATCTATTTAAAAAATACATTACATACTTGATTAAGGCCTACAATTTTATGACTAGTAGGAATTTTCTTAAATAACCTACATTAAATCATCAATATTATTATCACCACCGAACTAGAGCCGTGTACTGACAAGTTGGTTATCTCAAGAATTAACGTTCGGCGGTTCTTCAGCAGAACAAGGACATCCTACGAAAGCCTAATATTTGTCCTGAACAAAACCCAAATTTCAAAAGTTCAAACCTAGCCAGTAGCTACGTACCATAATGTAGGTATAGGGTGTAATCTGTAAATAACTTCATACTTTGTGTCATTTTGAAAATTTGACATGCATGTCATTGTACAATATTGCCTGGAAGAGAATCCTGATTGGTTTTTTACTACACTTTTCAGACCCAGTCCATGCTTGATCAGTTAGCTGATCTTCAACAAAGAGTACGTGTATTTCATTTCTGCCTTATTTACGTTCCTATGTTATACATATGCTTTTATATACGCATACTATCTATATTTTTGTTGCAGGAACACACTTTACTTGAAGCCAATAGAGTCTTGAGAAGGAAGGTACCGACTCCTAAAACTACCTTTTTTTCTTTTTCTCTTTTTTCTTGCTTTCATGTTCTAAATATGCCATTTCCTTTCTAGCATGTCAACAATAGTTGGTCTTATAATCTCGGGTGGAGCCACTTCTAACCCGGGGGCAGATGCCTCCTGAGTTAAGGGACCCCGCTATATTTTCGCCCCCAGTTTTTTTTTTTTTTTTTTTTTGAACATTTTTTTAAACTTTTCCTCCAAACTGTTCTCGTTTTTCAAAAATTTGATAATTTTTTTAAAAAATTTTTCAATTACACTCTTAAGTATACATCTTGTTCAAATTCAACTTCAAATAAAGTAACAAAAACCTATACTA
Source organism: Artocarpus hirsutus (assembly GCA_946598075.1). Classification (NCBI taxonomy): domain Eukaryota; kingdom Viridiplantae; phylum Streptophyta; class Magnoliopsida; order Rosales; family Moraceae; genus Artocarpus; species Artocarpus hirsutus. The sequence continues at coordinate 5,708 of CAMOHE010048143.1, forward strand.
CTACTGCTTAAGTTCTTAGTAATTTATAGACTTTAAACTTTCAAATTTGATATATAAAAAAAAAAAGAAAGAAAAACTTGGATACATTGGTACTGCATAAGTTCTTAGCAAACTCGATCAAAGACTTGGATCAATTGGAAAAAGAAAGATAAGAAACAATAGGTTAAAAAAAAAAAAAAAGAGGTAAAAGAAACATAGAAAAACTTGAAAATAAATTGCACTGTTGTTTTAGTTCAAAAATTTTGATGGAGTTCATGTTACTCCCTTCAAAAATTTACCACTATCCAGTCTTCACTGACTTCATAGAAGGCCACATAGTTACAGGGTTCAACAACTAGTATTTCCAGCCCATTTATTTCACAATTTAAACTCACAGTTCAAACTTTTTACTATTATGTTTACTTTCACAAAAAATTTATATATTTCTGTTCAATTTTTGTGAACCTTAAGATTTCTCACCTTTTAAGTTCAGCTTCTGCTACCATTTTGGCATGTTTGCTTTTGCATCCATAGAATATTCCCAGCACTAATGATTCTAAGATGCTACGCTTTTTTGCTTTCTCGCTTGGCCGCACAGGACTACGGAGGACACAAAATCCTGTTATTTTTTGTTCTCTGCATTTATATGTTTTTTTATTTGGTTACTTTCTATGCACAAACTTTTAATGCATATTATTAATAAAAAGTGGTTTTATTAGCAATCTCTTACCACCACATGGCTGAATGCCCATCAATTATTAGTCTGTTAATGTGTGTGCCACTTTTTATAATGAGCCCGTACCATAATAACGTAGCAACATGACTAAATCTAAAGCCTTTAAATAAAAAATATATGTATGTTTTATTAAAAAATAAAAATAGCCTTTTGTCTTTTTATCCTTGAATCTACAACTTTTTTTTTTTTTCAAAATTTCTAAACTGATTAAGGAAGTTCATCAAATTGCCGCAATATATTGTTGCATGGTCTTAATTAAATGTTATTCTGTGATGATAATCAGTTGGAAGAAAGCAGCGCTCAGATTCCACTTCGACTGGCGTGGGAGGCTGCAGGGGAACAGGACATTCCGTGCACCCGCCATCTCTCTGAAGGGTTTCTTCAACCTCTGGGAGGCAATCTACCTATGCAAATTGGGTACCCTCTCACTTCCTTAACAACAACCCCTAAACACACACACATATACATACATTTCCCAAAAAAATAAAAGTTTAGACGATTCTCGAACGTCGCTTTTCCTTGGCTCCCGACCACTCCTTCTGTAGCCCTAGGATTGCTAGCTATAATCGATGGGGATTAGAATGGGAGGAGGACCACCTGATTTTTTTTTTTTTCTTAGCAAAAAATAAAAAATGCAAAAACTTTGTTCCCTGAATACTATTGAAAAGGACTTTAGTTATTGATCTTCCCTCCTCTTTTTTTTTTTTTCCTTTTTTTGGCTTTTTTTTTTTTTTTTTGGCAGATACAATTCTGTGGGTCCAGATGACATAAATGTTGGAGTCCCGGCCCAAAGTATAAGTGGGTTTGCTCAGGGGTGGATGGATAGTTTGACTCAACTTCGGTCTTGAATATCAAGATAGTTGGGGAATAAAAAAGTGTACCAGAATTTTATTTTATTGTCCAGTTTGTTTCTTTTGACTGTGGTCTGTTTGGATGAAACTTGTGATTTTTATGAGTGAAGACAATAAGTAGTACCTACGAAGTGTATTTGACATTAAAGAACCAATATTGTATTAATTTTCCGACCCCCAATTGAACCTTTTTTATGCTCTTATACAGTGCTAAGAAAACACTTGGGCTCTCTGCGTTGTTACTCTCTAAAAATCCTTGTTCTTTTATTAATAAGTGATTTTTGATCTTGAAAAATGCTTAGAGACACAGTCGCTACTAAGCACCATTACTAATAAAAGACGTGCGTTACTTATGAGTTATTGTTATGTGACCTGCCTTTAATCAGTGAATGGTGACCTGCTAATTTAGGTATAATTACCTCCTTATCATTTTATTATATGTAAGTTGTACAACTTACTCAAGCTAGTTTAATCGGTTTTGAAAAAATGATTGATTAATACCAATCTAATATCCAAAATTCAGATAAACGATTTAGTCCACATTGAATCGGCTAAAATTTGTAAGAACCGCATGTGTGGATCGAGTACTGTTTTTTGAGTAAATAGAAATACATGATCCAAACACTGCATTTATTTATAGGAGAAGAAAAATTGTGTGTGTAACTTATTAGTTTTATGGTCTATTCTATCAAAACAATGAATTTATGATATTATTAATAAGTTGTGTTCTAATTTAGGGCTGATTAAATTTAAGGTGAAGTTGGAAAACTACATTATCAAAACTTTAAAATAAAATTAAAAATGCTAGTTATTAACAAGTTATTTAATTATGCTACTTACATTCATTAGTATTGAGAATTTGTTATTTTGTTATAAGTTGCAAGATTGAAACATGTCTTATATGTGTGTATATATATACACACACATATGATGTAGTGTTTAGACTAAGCCAAAAATCAATGAAAAGTAGACGATCCTCAATCTGGTTAAAGCATTAAATTGGATGCAATTTTTTCAAAACCACATAGGATTTGATTGTGGTTTAAGCTAAAATGTGTTGATTGGATCGGTGAACACCAAAATAAGAATACTTGCTTGAATCCTTCATTCACTAACAAAAAAAAAGGTGACGCATCAAGTACATTTAAGTAGTTTGAAGTTGGTATTCGTACTTTAAGAGTCTGTTTGATTCATAGATTTGAATAAAAAATTTGAATAAAGATTTAAATTTTTGTGAGAGAAAATACTGTAACAAAATGACTCGAACCGTGATTCGAACCACGAACCAAATGGACTCTAAGTGTTTCGCATTCTTTAGCAAACCTTCACTAAATGTTCTATATATATGTTGTAAGTTGAAAACACATTTCCGATAAATTTTGCAATCTACCCAATCCTTTTTTTTTTTTATATATATATGTATATATATATTTTCCTGATTTGATGGTAAATTTTGATCTTAGTTGCTAAATTTTGTTTTATATGGTAAGACGTATAAATGGTGACAGAGTTTTGGCCTTTTCAGGGGTGAAAAGTATAATGACAAAACAGACGTTTGTTTTTGGATGTGCATAATACTTGCTACATTGCTTACTAGTTCCTGTAAGAGTAATGTTATTTGGCACATTTGACAAAACCGTTAGAAATGATAATTTTGGTTTAAAAACTGTAACATGTGGGAGATGTATGCTATAACTTTTTACTTTTTACTGTAGCTACTGAGAGCTCTATACCGTGGTTGAGCTCAACAAATCATGAAGTTAAAAAAAAAAAAAAAGACACTACAAGAAAAGCTTGTCCTTTCAGTTGAGCCCAACCTTGCCGGCCTTGTTCTTGTCCAACCCAGCCCTGGTCGCCCTCCTTCCCATTGAGCCCAATCACCCCCATCAACCCCATCCTTGTTGCACTCAGCCGCCCCATCGTGCCTCATTCCGCCCCCACCTATCGCACCCCCATCTTGTCGCCGTCCTCACCCCATTGCCAACCCCACCCATTTCAAGCCCAGTCGCACCCCTACGTTGTCACCGTCCCCACCACGTTGCCATCCCCACCCTCTTCACACCCAGTTGCCCCAACAGGGGAAGGAACAGTGAAAATTTTATAGGTTTGTTTTAATATTTGCTTTATGAAGAGTGTTATTTTTCTTTTTTTGATTTTGTTGTTTTTCTATAATCTTTTATGAAAAATAGAGCACTAAAGAAGAGTGAACTTTTTTTATTTTTTAAGTTTTGTTAGAATTCTTTAGTCTTATGAAAAATAAACCATTATTTTTTTTTATGTTTGAATTATTGTTTTGTTGGAATTAGTTAGTTATGGTTTTGTTGTAATTGTATTGGGATAGAAGTGTGCCTTTAATTAGTTTGAAAAGTTGTGATTACTTTGGGGAATTAATTATGGATTTTTTATGGACTTCATAATTTTAATTTTTGTATTTTATCTTATTTTGGGCATAATGATTATCTTTGGAGAAAAAGAAAGAAAAAAATTATCTTCCATTGGAGTGAAATTCAGAGTTATAAAAGTGTACAAATTATTTAAACTAATTTTTTTTTATGACAAAAGGGTAAAACTGTCATTGCAAATGCATAAATTAATTAAAAACATTGTTCAATTAATAGGGAAGCATTTTTTTTTTATATTTTTAACAAAAATTAACGATCACCCTTTACGGTCAACTAAAAGAGGAGATCTCTCTATAAAATTTTTCAAAAAATTAGGGGTATCAATGCAATTAGTTTTGACTCATAAATGATCTCTATAATATAGGTAAAATACAAAAGGTATCAGTGTAATTTATCCTAATTAATTAAAGTTAACCGTTTGCTTCACTTATTGGTAAATGAATCATTATAATTAAAATATTGACTTAAGTTTATAATTTTATTGATAATCACTAATGATAATTATATATATTTTATTGAATATCACTGATGGTAATGTAATCATTAAAAACACATCCAAATTTGTTCAATTTTTTTCATTTAAAGCATATTAATTTGAAATTTAAATAACATTTTTAAATACAAAAAAATGCCTTTATATATGTATTTTTTAAAATTAAATGGATAGAATTGATAGATTAATTAAAACTAGAAGGTAATGATGTAATAACTATATATATATATATATATATATATGTACATTGCTTTACCTTTGTCTATAGCACATTAATTCGACCGGTTTCTGTAGGAACCAAGCTGTGCCTCACTAAGGGACAAAAAAATTAATTGCTGGTTAGACAAAATTGATAAAGAAATGTAAAAGGTTGATGCTTGACTTGACTAAATGCAACACATGCTGCTATCGTGTTTCTTCAGCCTTGAGGAGTCTAGGCTCTACACCTGATTATCTCTTGCACCTGTCTCCCTCAGGCTTGAACATGATATGCTATTCAATCATTTGAAAGCCTAGTTTAGTGGTAAAAGGTATATACATTACTCAGCTTGTAATATCAAGTTCTCAAACGAACTCATATGAGGTTTTGTGCTATAATTTCTTACGTAATTAGTTCTAAAATCAGCCTTTTGTGTACAAGATAAAAATTATGGAAAATATATATTATGCTACATTTTCAACAAATAGGTTTATTGATATTCAGAGGTGGAGTCATTCACGGACAAAGGTGGGCAGCCACTCCCTTAAGGTTTTGTTTTCTTTTAAATTTGTATATGAAATT
>CAMOHE010048143.1:10969-66565 GCA_946598075.1 Artocarpus hirsutus
TAGGAACCAAGCTGTGCCTCACTAAGGGACAAAAAAATTAATTGCTGGATAGACAAAATTGATAAAGAAATGTAAAAGGTTGATGCTTGACTTGACTAAATGCAACACATGCAAGGATCATATGCTGCTATCGTGTTTCTTCAGCCTTGAGGAGTCTAGGCTCTACACCTGATTATCTCTTGCACCTGTCTCCCTCAGGCTTGAACATGATATGCTATTCAACCATTTGAAAGCCTAGTTTAGTGGTAAAAGGTATACACATTACTCAGCTTGTAATATCAAGTTCTCAAACGAACTCATATGAGGTTTTGTGCTATAATTTCTTACGTAATTAGTACATTATTAGTTCTAAAATCAGCCTTTTGTGTACAATATTGTGGATTACATGTGATACTACACTCAACCAACATTTTTGCTCCAATTAGTATTATTTAACTTGTAGATTTATCGGATTGTTAATAGAACTTATTCTTATTGGTTAGATAACAAGATAAAAATTATGGAAAATATATATTATGCTACATTTTCAACAAATAGGTTTATTGATATTCAGAGGTGGAGTCATTCACGGACAAAGGTGGGCAGCCACTCCCTTAAGGTTTTGTTTTCTTTTAAATTTGTATATGAAATTGAATAAAACTAGTATTTTACATCCTCTAAAATTGTATATCGCACTCCCTAAAGTTTTATTTTGCCTCTCCATCTTTTTATTTATCCCGCCTCTACCCATCATGACTAATTTTTCTGACTCTGCTCCTGTTCACATCATACTTAAAAAATTTAGGTTACATTATCACTTACATTACATATTTAAATTATGCCACACTTAAATAAGTGTGACATTTATAAAAATTCCTCAGTAAATTAAATTATAGGGTCTGAAATTTTTACGATCTATAGTAAAGACATGGCCTTAACTAAAAGACAATTTGTGCCAATGAACTAGTAAAAAAGTTATTCAGAGGACTTGATTTTGAAAGAAAAATATCAATTCGAAGGCTTAAATGATATACTTGATATCGAGGGAGCACATGAGAATAGTTCAAAGGGTTTATTACTTACATTAATTCTGAAAAACTTGAATTAAAACAAAACAAAAAAGAAAAAAAAAGGATTTTTATTTAAAAAGGGTTAAAAAAGTAGAGGTGGGAGGGAGGGAGGGAGGGAGAGGGAGATTCGGCTGTTCTTTTAGTGCACAAGATAAGGCCTACACCATATGGACCGCATCTTGGTGAGACTTTCAGCTTAAACGAACAACCAACAAAATGGACACTCCATATAATCATGTTGTGAATCAAAGAAAACTATGTGAACCACCCCTAATCCAATAGTTATTAAAGACTGTTCCACGTGGATTCGTCATGATCCAATGGTTGTGATGGGAGGTGGGTTCCAAGCTTGTAGTTAGAAGATATTTTGCGAACACAACTAAACATGTTTGGACACAAATTTCACTTCTGCCTACTTGAGAAAACCATTTGTCTATTTCTTTTGCTACAATGGATTCAACTTCTTTGGGGATAGCCCAGTTGTTTTTCCACTTTCAAAGGCCACCAACCGTTCAAATTGTCGACGTAAAACATTGCTTAAAAATCCTGTCCTGCTATGGAAAAGTTGTTTTCGTTAAATATAGCCAAAAGGGGGTTAGTCGAATGGATGTTTCATGCATTTCTTATCTCACCAAATGCATCATTACTAGTTGCGACCTTTTTTTTTCATTTGCTTTTTACGTCTCAATAAGCATTTTCATGCGTCAAATGGCCAATAGTGTCTTTATATATAAAGTTTCTATCAAAAAAATGCGGTTTGCTGACTAAATTTTATAAAGTTAAATTATCTGGTAGACTAGGTGTAACACATATTATGTTTATATGATACACTGGTTTAAATTGAGACAAATTTTGTGTTGGGACCGAAACAAGATATCCACTGGTATAGATTTGTAGACAAAAAATGATTTCAATCAAATCTAACGGTTTTAAAGCATGTACCACTAAAAAGGGTTCTCACTCCATAAATCTCCTAAATCGACTACCTATCTTTCTTTACTTCATTAATTTTATCTTTTTATGTAGTTGCAATTACCATAAATGCTCCATCAAATTCTACGAGCGTTGCTTATTTTGTTTGAACGAACTGACAGATTAATGTTAATAGTTAAAAAATGTTTCTTTTTGGACTTAAATAATTTAGAAATCTACAACACACTCCAAAGAAAAAATAAAATATAAGGCCATTAACACATACTTAACAATGGCTTATTTTGTTTAAACGAACTGATCATTTGCCTTTTCCTCAAAAAATCTTATCAATGGCTTATTTCATTCAAAGTTTAAAACAATCAAGATGGTTTTAAATAACAACGTTAAAAACATTCTTTTATTTTTTTTTCTCATTTATTACAATAAAAAATATATAGTGTCTTCATAAAGTTTCCATTAAACAATGCAGCCGATGAATCCTCCAGATCAACTTAGATCTTTTGCTTCTCAAATTTATAGGGTGTTTGGAATAATGGTTTGAACTAATTTTAGTTAATAACATTATAGCATGTGATAGCTTTATGTTATAACTCAAATTTATTGACACTACAGCATGTGAAAGCTTTATACTATAATAACTAATTGGTTGAAACCCAAAATGCAAAACGCACTGTTAAAAAGTGTCATTTGCTCCCCAAAACTTCACAATGTTACAAATTTTTTTTTTTATCCTTCCATTACTTAAATTAATAAAAAAAACCAAGATGGAGCGAAATTTGAAATGGTATATTTTACAAATCTCCCAAAATTTTTGTCTTTTTCCCAAAAAAGGCTGACATGGAGCGAAATTTGAGAAGGCAGATTTTACAAATGTCTGCCAAATTTGGTCAGATGAGTGGGGTTACACCATGGTATATTACATTTATCCTGATTGTTTAATAAATTTGGCCATGATTTAAATATTTTAGAGGGTCCATCCTCTCTGATCATTCCACTATTTGGCAATTTAACCTTAAAATGAGTACTAGTTGTTATAATGAGTGCTTGCTTTTCAATGCCACATACCTTCCAAGCGTTGGATTTTTTTTTTTTTTTTTTGCATCCGTTAACTTTGGGAAATTCCGCAACAGTTAAATATTGAATAAATGCTCCTCTGCTACTTTTGCTACTTCACAAGGACTACGCTTGCATTGTAATGTTTGAACTGATTGCCTTTTCATGAGCGTGTTTGGATTTCTGAGATTGGAAAAAGGACAAATTTTGGTTTGTTGTTAGTGTGGTGTGTGTCTGGACCCAGCTGCTATTTGGTCTGGGTAGTGACATCGCCACTAATTCGTAGCCGTCGAGCCGGCGCCTTAAGGTCAATATTCGATCCCCCTTCTCCACTCGCCACCCCCTCCAACTAGGGCCAGCAATTTCAGACACGGCACGATGACACGATACGAAAACGACACGAGATAAACAGGTTTGAACCGCACGTTTATTAATTGTGCCATAAATGGGTTGGCACGAATAACACGAAAATAAACGGGTTGGATTCGTGCTAACACGCTAAACACGCCTTAACACGTTTAATTAAACAGGCCGTAAATGTGTTGATACGGCACGACACGACCCGCCCATTTATAACATATTTAAACCTAAAAATAAAAATATTTAAAATATTTATAGTAGGTTAATATTAATTAGATATTGTGTTTTTGTTAATTCGGCCCATTTATAACACATTTAAACTTAAAAATTAAAATATTTAAAATATTTATAGTATGTTAGTATTAATTAGATATTGTGTTTTTGTTAATTTTTTAATTGGTTTTTTTAAAAAAGTTTTTTAAAACTTTTTTTCATTTTTTCAAAAAGTTTTAAGCATTATGCAAGGCGGAGAATCGAACCCTGCACAAAGGGTAAATGAATCCCACGTCCACCACCATGCCAAGCTCTCACTTAGTGTTTAAGGGTAGCTTTTATTATATTTATTATTGTTTTTTCCTTTTGTTGTAAAAAGTCCCACATCGGAAGCTTTTCAAGAGAGCGCTCTAATCTCTTCTATAAATATGCCTCAGTTTTACTCATTCCCAGCTGTCAATAGAAAATGTCCTATGAGTACTCTGTATATTTTTTTAATACAATGCTAGTTATTCTACAAATAAGATCTCCCCCTTAACCATCTCATGCATACTAGTTAGGCTACCACCAATTGATACTCTATATCTGATTTTAGAGATGTCCCTTTTTTTATTCATTTTTTTCCTGTTTTTGGTGTCCTTAGTCTCTTAATTGAATATTTTTATATTTACCTGGCAAAAAACTTTGTATTTTATTAAGTTCGGAAGATCTTTAATCTTTTTAAAAGGTATGATTTCATGCGCAACCTTTTTTTTTTTTTGCTTCATTTAACTAGGTCTAACTACATAAAAAACGTGCGATTTGGTCCTCAACTGTTAAATTTGATCGTTAAAAAATGTTGGACCACTTTAGTCAGGATATTTTTAGGAAAATACTTAATATGTTTTAAAGAAATTAAAATTAAAACAGTAAAATCAATAAAAACGAGGTAAAAAACAATAAATAGATATTATTAAAATCAGATTTTTTAAACAAAAATCAAATCAAATTCTTTTAAAAAAAATCTAATCTATCTCCCTGAAAAATCAGATCTTTTCAAAAAAAAAAATAATCATATAAATGAAACACTAATGATTAAAATAATACTAATTAGAATTAAAATAAAAATTTTATTAATTAAAAATTGTTTTATTTACATAAATAAGGGGAGAATTGTCCTATTCCTTTGCTCTGGTGAGGACAGACCCTGGCCATGGGCGATTGCACCAACTGCAATAACAATGACGACGGACCCAACCCCACCCCTTCGCGGCCTTGTCGCTAAGATCGATAGCCCTCTCGTAGAGATCGACGATTATTGCAGTGTGGAGATCGACGGCCCACGGGATCTCCCAATATGGCAATCGACGAAGGTTGGGCTATAGGGGTAGGTTGCTATTGATGGGGTGGGTTGTTGTGCTGGCGATCTATGAAGATGGAACAAGAAGTGGAGTGGCTAATGGGGTTGGGTGCAATGGGGAAGGGGTTGTGACGGGGTTGAGCATGACAAGGTTGGGTGCGATAAGGTTGGGCTTGGAGGTGGGTATGACAAGATTGGGTGAGATGAAGGTGGGGTCGACGGGGAGGGGGTTGTGACAGGGTTAGGTGCAGAGGAGGGGTCGTCGGCGCGAGAGGAGGTGGGGGCAGGAGTGGCCGATGGGGATTTGGTCTTTTTTTTTTGGTTGATTCTGAATATTTTTTGGGTTTTTTGGTTGATTTTGAATTTTTTTGGGATAAACATCAAACCAATGTTTATAATTTGGTGTTTTTAAATCAATGGTTGTGATCTACCTGTAATGTTTTAATGTGTCAATTATTTGAAGGGTAACTTAGTAACTTTAATTAAAAATGATATTCAACAATTTTTATGGTCAAACTTAACGGTTGGGTACCAAATCACATAATTTTAAACGGTTACACTCAATAAAACAAAAAAAAAAAAATGTTGAAGACAAAATCGCATCTTTTTAAAAATATTGGAAAACTCTCCAGCAATTTACCCTTTTATTAAATTAGTAGATTGATATCTTAGCGTTTAAATAATATTTAAATTGTGTCTTGTACTTAAAAAAACCCTTTCCTCTTAAAAAACCCTTTCCTCTGAATGCTCAGTATCTGTTTTAAAAAACTTAATAATTAATGTTAAAGACATTTTGTTCTCGGTATCACCAATCTAGTAATTAAACATCAACAAAATTAAGATAAGTACGATGAGCTAATGTGTGGAATACTCTGTTCCCTTCTCGAGAGGAGCAGTAACAAGAACCACAACAAGCTAATGACAATATATAATTAATATCGTCGATTACTAATGGCTCCACTGCATGAGCATCAGGACTTTGAACAGCTTGAACAACATTAAGTGCATCAGACTCCACCACCCATTTCGTGAGTCCCCATTACTGAGCCAATCTGGCACCTTCTCAGATGGCTAAACATTCGGCAACATTAAACCGCTCTTTGATTTGAAGTGCCGCTGACACAAAAACAACGCCCACATTGTCTCATGATTCGGCGATTACGCCACACATTGTGTGCTACGTGATCTGTTCTGTCTACAATTCTATGATTTTTATAATTTCCTCCCTTCGTATGTTGTTTAAGAGTTTAGGGAGCTTTTAACTATTAGTTTTTTATGGGAAAAAAAATGACTTGCAGAATAAATGAACAATTAAAGTGGGATTGTGATAAATTTTTTAGGCCCTTTGTAAAATTAATATTTATTTGACACTAAAAAAAAGAGGAGAGAGAGAATTCACCGGACAAAACAATAAAGGAAACCCTCTCTGAGGGTAGAGCAAAGAAAGAGGCAAACTTTGATGAAAGGCCCATCCAAAAAATTTAATTAAGAAAATGGTCTTTTTTTTAATAAAAAATCAAGCTTTTTGGGTAGAAAAACTGCTCTAATTTTTGTTTTTTTATCCTATTGAGGTTTTTTTCTGTACTTTAGTTTTTTTTTTTCATCCTGTTGAGTTTTTTCTATCTTGATAATATGACATGAAGGTTATTTATTCAATTTAAAATTTCATGGTCTATTTATCAAAAAAAAAAAGCTTTTCCTTAAAGTCATTTATCAAAATCTTCGAAGAAAGAGGCTTCTTTTAAAAAAAAAAAAAAAAAAATCAAAGAAAGAGCATATAATTGGTTTCTTTCCTTCCCTCCCACGTTTGGAGTTGGACCGCCTTTGACTTACCTCTTCCGATCAATCATACCAAAAATCTTGTTATCAGATGAGACAAGATACCTTACCTTTTCATGTAATTCCATGCAGTTTGGGCTGGGCCACAGCCCACGTGAAAGCCCTCAATGACAATCACGTCGTAGAGATGCTAAAGTCTACGAAAGAAACAAAATAAGAAGAAAAAAACAAATGGAAAAATGGACCGTCTCAGAAATTTCTTTTGAAAATTTAGCACGACCTCAATAATTCTTCCTAGCATATATTCTGTGCTTAGTTATTTCTTAGTTTAAAAATTGCTGTAGGATATTTTTTATTAGTTAATTGAATAATTAATTTAAAAATTACTCCTCTTTTAATTAATATAACAAGCTGACTCTCTTGAATAAAAATATCATCAACAAGCACCAAAACTCCCTTGATGTCAACGGTGGCTAAACCTCAATCGAGTCTCGACCAAAGGTTGGGACTAAATTTGACTGCACAGAACCTAATTTCTCAATGATAGGTATTTCAACATCTAATAGGGTGTTTCGAAGTATTGGTTTGAACCAATTAGTTAAAACTATTGTAATATGTGAGAAATTTATGTTGTAGCACACTTTTGTTTAAAAGTATAACATATCAGAGCTTTACATTGTAGCCTCAAAAGTTTTGGTTGAAATTGATTTTACTAAACAAGGTTAATATAGTCAAACTCTTAAAAAGAATATGCTCATGAGATGATAGGGTTGTAGATTCTTAGGGGCACATAGTATTACTTTAGAGTTGCAAAGGTTACAACCAATAAAAAGAGGGAAAGAAAAGAGTGGCGAGAGGGGGAGGGGGTTGGAATTTTGCCTTTTTTACCTTTTAGGTTACAACAAATAAAAAAACTATCAAAAACTATACAAACCCTACAATGATTTAAAATAGTTTTTTGAGGAAATATTTAAAATAAGATATTGAGCTAATTTCTTAAGGGAAAAAAAACACATACACACAGTAACTTACTTGTTTTTTGGGATACTATCATATTGGTACTGTGTGTTTTAGATAAACATCACATTAGAAAATATTAAAAGGTACCTTGTAGTTTTTGCAAATATCATTTTGGTACCCTGAGTTTGTGTTTTTGATGTAGAATTTTTTATCCTTTTATTAATAAATTACAAATTAATTTTTTTAATTATAATTGAAGATCAAAACAAAAATTAAACTATAAATCCCCGTTTTTTTTTTCCTTGCTTTGAAAACACCAACTTACTTGAGTATACTGCCTTTGGCAAAGATGTTTCTAAGGAGGGTACAAAAATATTTATTTCGCGCTTGCTAATATCAATTTATCCCACCATACAAATTTATACTTTTCTTTTTCGTGTAGTCATTCTCACTTTCTTTTAACTTTGCGTACTCACTCTGGCTGTCCCTCTGCTTGCGAATTCCACCATGTGGGTGCTGCTATCTTCTGTTCTTGTTTACAACGTGGGGAAAGAGCCACGTAAAAGTAGGGCTAGTAAATCGTGTTACGTGTCGTGTTTGTGTGAACACGATTACAACACGACACGATTATGTTAAACACGAGCACGACACGATTAATAAACTTGTTAAAAATATAAACACGAATACAACATGCATAACATGACACAACACGATTATTAATCATGCTGTGACATATTAACACGATTATAACACGTTTAATAACACAATTAAAAACAAAATTTATTTTTTATTTTTTATTATATAAATTTTATAATTTTTTATTATATAATTTTTTTTATATTTCATTTCAATTTTTTTATTATATAATTTTTTTAAAAATTTTATTTCATTTTTGCAGATATCCAACAAATCTTCTACAGGTTTTATTTTAAATATTAAAATAAAAATTTAATAATATTTAATTATTAAACATTTTAAACTCAATTCTTTCTCCAAACTAGAGAACCAATTTAAAGCTAAAAGGCTTTATAGAAACACTGCCAACGCACAAGAGTAGAAGAAACAAAATGCTCATAATATATAGGGCGGAGTTGAGAAAGACTCAATATATGCTTTCGATGTAGGACTTTTTAGGAGGAGAAGTAAAATCATAATAAATAAAAAAAACCTATCATTGGATGTCAAATGTTGATCTAGTGTGGTGGTGGAAAGAGAAATAAAATGCCCCTGTGCAAGTTTTGAATCCTCCTTGCACCTGTAAAATCTGATTTTTTTTTTATTTTCAAATGAGTAAAAGAACCATAATAAATAAATAAAAAAGGCACTCATTTAACATTGAATAAGCATCCAGTGTGGTGGTGACAAGAGCAATAATATACCCTTTAGGTGCAAGGTTCAAATACATGCACCTGCAAATTCGATTTTTTTTTTTGTTTTAAGCTTTTTTTTTTTGTTTTAAGCTTATATTATTTAATATATAAATATATATTTTTTGATTGATTTTATTGATATTTTAGTGGAAACGTAGGTTTAAAATTAGCGTATTTTTCGTATAATTGTATTTTTGGTATAATCATTTAACTTAAAAAACTTAAAAAAGGGTTTTTTTAATCGGTTAAAATTAAAAATAAATTAAAATTAATGTTACATATCCTAGGTATATATTCTAATAATAATTAATAGAAAGAATGGTTTATAAAGTTATAAAACACATCTTAAACTTAATTAATTAGTTTCAACAACCTATTAGTTTTGATTACAAATTTTATATTCTATATTTTCTTATATTTTATTTTAATAAATATACTTGAAATATATTTCTTTTACTAAATATTATAGTTATTAAAAGTGTTATAAATGGGCGGTCGTGTCATGTCATATTGGCACGTTTACTATATGTTTAATTAAGCACGTTAAAGCGTGTCAAATATGTTAGCACAAATCCAATACGTTTATTTTTGTGTTATTCGTGCCAACCCATTTATGGCCCAATTAATATACGTGCATTCCAAACCCGTTTATCTCGTGTTGTTTTCGTATCGTGTCATCGTGCCGTGTCTGAATTACCGGCCCTACCTAAAAGTATCTTACAACAATTCCATTTGCAAAATACGTAATTATGAATTTTTAATTGCTTACAAAATAAGCAGCCAACATGAAATGTTGAATTTATTAATCATAAATTTTCACTATTTATGGTTAATTTTTTGGAAGCTCTTATAATAAAATAAGCATTTTTAACTTACTTGTAGGTTTTGCTATTTTAACTTTTATATTAGAATATCAACTGTCTGATTTGTGAGTGTTTATATTAAAAATTTACAATGCATGATGCAAAACTACTTTTAGTTTATGAACTTTTTACTTAATTTTTTATATAACACTTCAGAAAAGGATTTAGTAGAATTATTTTATGAATTTTTTTCCCTAAATTTTTTTAAACACTTTAGTACCTAAATTTTTAAAGACTAGTTATCAACTCCAATGATCTATTGGAGTTAAATTTTTAGGAATTATCAAATGCTATATTTGGTGGCAAATTTGTCCCTAAGTTTAGCATATAATAAATTTGACACTAAAAAGTACATTGTATTGGAGAGTATTTTTTATACTCAAATGTCAAAATTTGACATTAGTATACCAATTTAATATTACATTGAAGCCTGCTATTCTATATCATCTCAAATATATATACATATATGTATATATATATACATATATACACACCACAAAAAGTGAACCAATAAAAGGTACTTATAATTAAAATTAGAATATTTATATGGCTAAGTTTTTTTTTTTTGTTCATTTTGTTTAAGATTCTTCGTTTTTTTGTCGTAATTGTTCTTTATTTCATGAAGGAAGCTTGAAGCATTTTTATGAAAAATAAAACCGAATAATAAAAAATGTTTATATTTTAAAAACCACTAACAATTGCTAAATTAACATCTCTTATATATTATAACAAGTTTTTGATGCAAATGAACTTATCATCTATGATAAGAGCAAAAGAAGTCCAAGAGTGTGTATGCTTTGCTTTATTAGCTTCCTTAAATATATACATGGCAAATCTTTACTCATGCAAAAAAAAAAAAAAAAAAAAAACAACAAATTAGGCACTAAAATCATTGAAAATATTGTAAAATAAATTAAACTAAAGATGTAGATCTGACTTTTAGTCATATACAAGTGATCAACACACATATGAAATCCTACTGCCTGTTGTGGCAGAATTTACCCTGATGAGAAGACCATAAAAAATGCGAAACCACTTTGAACCAAGCATTCAACCAAGTAGGCCGAGAAGATCAATCTAAAAAGGCCACTAAGTTGGAAGAAGACTAATCCTAGAAGGCCACCAGATAGGCTGAAAAGATAGGCAAAGAAGGCCAATTCGAAAATGTCAAGACCAATTTGACAAAAGACCATAAAATTGGCTGAGAAAACTAACTAGGGTCATTGGTTTAGCCATCCCAATTGGGGTCAACATTAAGGTTGCAAAGGCGGCAACTCAAGCCACTTCTCTTGTTGGCATCATGGTTTCACCCTCATAGGTCTTTGTCACCCAACGCACTGTTATATCATGCCTAACGACTAGCTATTTGGACCAACCAGAAACGACCACAAAAGCTACACCCTATACATTAACAAGCATGCCATGAAAGAGCCCTAACATTTTGTGACTCTATTGGGGAAGCCAAATCCTTAATGGCCCCATCTAATGCATAAAAGATTAAGACAACGCCTAAAGGAGACTTGCCTAACGTAAAGGCATCTATGTCTATCACCAACCACAGGACAAAAACTCCAAAAGAAGCCAACCAAACTTCTTTCAAACTTGCGATGTAATTCGTCAAATGGCCAAGACCCAAAATGTTCTCATATTTGGGATAAATGACCTAAAGGAATTCCTCATTAGACAAAGTGCACCAGTGACCATAGAACTACAACAAGAAGCCACAGGCATTAAAGAACCTAAAACTTTAACATCGGGAGAAGTAAAAAGGGCTTTCTTACCTAAATCGACATACTTTTACTTTTGGAGAATCATCTTTATAATACTCCTCTCACAGACATGGAGTTCATATGGAGGCCTCCACAGCCAAGCTGTACAAGAAGCCCTATCCAAAAGGATAACGTAATGGCAAGGGCAATCCTAAGAAAAACATAAGTCGGTTTCTAGACTTACTCGGATAACACGTTGGAGATAGAGACTCGAGGCTCTAGGAGTTCTCAAAGTCACTCATAGATCGAGCATACATTTGGTACACAACCTTGACTCTAAGATCCATCCATACATTAGAAGAAAAGGTGAGCCGCTTTGTTGAAAATATTTTAAAAATGAGGAGAAAATCACCACTATCTCATTGACTAACAACTGATAGAGGACTGGAGAGCACCTGAGGGATTGCATCTAGAGGTTTCAGTACCTTACACTAGATTGTTATGATAGTAATGGTGAGGAGTTCCTAGTTGCGATGTGTGTCAATAACATTCTACCTGAATATAGGGTGTATTTGGTGAATGTTAGTCAAGCAATTCTCAAGATTACTCGAAGCCATAGTGAAGACTTCATAGTCAGTCAAGGTTTCCTCTAGAACTTAGTGATGAAAAGTAGAAAGAAGGGAAGCACAACATTCATTAGCCACTCACGTAGGCCACCACAACCTTCTTACCATGATGGGAGGGAAATAGAAAAGGGAGAAGGAAGTGGAAGAGAAAGGGAGATGCAACCACCTATCCTATGCACCGATGAAGAGTTCAACGCCATCCTTGATCGATGGATCCAAGATAGGATTGTACGCTTATACACACCATGAAGGCCACCGTCGAAAGATGAGAAAAAACATCTAAGGTATTGTCGACTACACTAGTTCGTGCAACACCTGTCTACTGAATGTGAAGTCCTCTACAAGATCTTTCATGTAAAGATCAAGAATAGTACTCCAAAACTCAAACCCAAAAGGCAAACCATTGATTTGGACCCTTTTTCGTGCCATAGTCAGAAGGAAACTTATGCCACGGTGGTCTTTTCATCAAAAGAAAAAGAGATAGAAAACATGAAAGAAGAGGCGTGCCCATGGGAAATCGATCCAGACCACCCAAGGTAGTATAGGAGACGTCTAGAGGCAACAACTGAGCTTTTTGATGCACATGTAGTGCACTGACGTATTACGGTACCCTTTTTCCCAAGCTCAAAGGATAGGGCCAAGAATTTGAGAAGGAAAGAGCATCCAAGATAGTCTCTTTGACAACTAAAAAGCATACTCTTGAAGAAGGAGAACTGTCCAGTGTAAAGGTAGTTCACATGAGAATTTGGTGCGTTTGGAGCAAAGTAAGAGTTCTTGAAGTATGGCAAACAATGGGAAAAGAGAAGGTTTGAAGAGGTCATGCTGACTACCAAAACGATCCAAGAACAAGCTTTAGGTATGTACTTGATGAGTTTGTAGGGAAAAATCTTGGACCGCTCACTGGCCTTATAGCAAGAAAGTGAAAGTTGGCAAAAATAACCTTAAGAAATGAAAGGTACATAGACTTTGATGGCACAAGTGCAGGAGAAATATCTTACTTTGTCTCACCCTACAAAGAGATATTGGAATCCACTTAGGTTACCTCAGATATGTAGGCCGTAGCATTGGGGGAGGATTAACAACCCAAGAATAGGGTTGTCAGGAAAGCAATGGTGGCAATAATAAGATACTCCAAAGGGGATGATCTTGACTTAAAAATTTCTGATATAGATCCCTCTAAAGCATTAATATCTAACACTGAGTATCATGATGAGTTGAATTAAAATATGGACATTTTTGATTAAAAAATCTTAGATGAAGAATTCTATAACCTAGAAACACCTTACATAGAATCACCTGACGTTGAACATTCTAACATGGTGACCTTTGACACATACTTTCATGACACGTCAACACCAGGGACAAGGTATTTGAATTCAACATCTCTAAACTTTTAGCTACCGGACTCATAGTATGATCTTGACGATGACCTAAATGATATAGATGGCCTTATGAATTGTTCTAAAATTAGCACTTTGATGAAAGGAAATTCCCCCAATAGCAATACCACTGACTAGCAGGCTCTTTCTCCAAAGAATGCTCCCAAGCCTAAAATACAGTCACTATAGTGATATGCCCAAAGGAGCCATCAAAGATGATGAAGAAAATGTTAACCAACGTTCATCTATTGTATGAACCTTTCATCGAAGTCCCAAGTTTAAGTCCTTGTTTGACTAACTCAGGTGTGGACCACAAGCTTGGTTAGTGATGATGGAGGCTCTTATAGGAGTTTCGATGGACGAAAGCCAAGAGTGCTACTTCAATGAAGTACATAAATGCTGGGCACTCGAAAGTAAGAATTTGATGGCGTTCATCGATGAGGACATAGAGATCTCTTATCCTGACCACAAGCGGCTTTTATTCCTTGAAGCTTAGATCAATGATGTGCATGTCTGAAGGGCATTGGTAGACATAGGTTCTTCCTTAAATGTTCCTTTTTCTATCCTTGTCGCTACCAAAAAACCCAATAAATGAATCACAAAGATGGAAGTGCATATCTTGGGTTTCAGGAACTCTTCAGAGACCTCCATTAGCTATATCCAACTTGGCCTTAGAGAAGGGCCTCTTAGGTCACAAATGAGGTTCCATGTTTTTGATGTTGAGGTGAGCTGTCACATCTTACTCAAGAGGCTATGGCTTAATAAACATAAGCTTCTTTGCTCCACCTATCATCAATGTGTGAAGGGTTGACTTAGGTTGAAGGTCATTCGCATTTTGATGAATAAACTCCCATTGACCAAGACAAATCTCACTATGCCGAAGCCAAATTCTATAATGACTTCACCATCAAAGGAGGAAATGGTGTTGCTAGGCCAATTAGGACACTGCTATCAGCATGGGATGAGGTAAAGGACCTTGATGATGAAGACATTTGCAAAGTTCTTAACAAGAAAAGAAAAAGGGACAAAGTAGCCACCCGATGTGTCAAAATTACTTTATTAGATAGGAGGATCGTTTATCGATTATTACGGTATGAAGGACCTAACCATCGGGTATGGGAGGTCTTGAGTCTGAAGAACAAAAGAAGTCATGCTTATGTGTGGAAGAAATAACACTCGATGGAGAATTTCATAAGAGCTGCTAGCACCTATGCCTAAACAAACACAGGACAGATCTGACGTCATCATAGAACATCTTGAAGAAGTGGTCTTGAGTGATGAATCTAACCATCTAAAGGATGGTATCCTTTAGAACTTAACTATCACCTGAGGAACAAAATCGCCTGATTAGCTTGTTGAAGCAAAACACTAACATTTTGCTTTAAGTTATGAGGAGATTTCTAGGTTAGATCCTAATATGGTTTGCCATGCCTTAAACACCTCACTTGACATGAAACCCATAAGGTAACCAAGATGCAACTTTCATCAATAGATTAAAGCACACAAATTAAAAAGAAAGTAGAAAACCTGATTGAGGCTAGGTTCATCAAGCCCATCAAGCATTCCACGTGGTTAGCCAATATTATTCTAGTGAAGGAAAAAAAACAGGTAAGTGTGAATTTGTGTGGACTTCCATGATCTTAACCAAGCCTATCCAAAAGATGAATTCCTCTACCAAACATGAATATTCTTATATATGCCATAGTGGAACACAACATGCTCTTTTTCATGGATAGGTATAGCAGATATATTCAAATCAAGATGGCTAGGAAGGATGCTAAAAAGATGGCCTGTTACACTCCTTTTGGGAATTTTTACTACATCATTATGCTGTTTGGGCTTAAGAACACAAGTGCAACCTACCACTAGGTAATGATTACCATGTTCCATGACATGATGGAAAAAGAGGCAGAGGATTACATGGATGATTTGGTGGTGAATCAAAAACAAGGGAAGGAATGTTGCCAAAAGTACAACCTCAAGATGAACCCAAAAAAGTGTGATTTTGGATTCTCTGAAGAAAAATTCCTTAGTCATGATGTGCCAAGAGGGCATAGATTTGATCCTTCAAAAACACAAAAGATTGCCACGTCAACTCCTCGAACGACTATGTAAGAGTTTAAGAGATTCCTTAAGAGGTTGTATAACATTTGATGCTTCATCCCAAGACTAGCCATGCAAGTGTCCATTTTCAAAGCACTTTTAAAGAGAGCAACAACCTTTGAATGGACTAAAGAACATCAACAGGAATTTAAAAAACAACACATGGTCATCAACTTGTTGACCATGATTACATTAGACTTAAAAAAGCCTCTCTGGGTGTACCTTGCATCTACACCCAAGGTTATAGGAGCACTCTTGGCACAAGAAAAAGAGGACGGAGTCAAGTGCTCCATACATTATGTTAGCTGTCAACTTGGCAATATGGAACTTAAGTATCTAAAGGCAGAAAGGAATTGTCTTGCACTGGTCTATGCTTCACAAAGGCTACACTAATACTTTCTCACAAACAAGCTACACTTGATGATAAAATTTGTTTGAAGTACCACCTGATGTGGCCAGCCTCTTCAAACTACTAGCCCGAAGGTTGTTGCAGCTATCCAAGTTTGACATCTGTGTATAACTCCAACGGCTATTAGGAGTCAAGCATGATAGATCTAATAACACAGTTTGGTGGGGATGAGGATTCAAGTAAGAGCCATGAAGTTCGAGGGGATTTTTTAAGGAAGATTGTTGCATACCTATGGCTTAAGAGTATTGGACTTTAGGATTTAATGGGTCAGTTACAACCACCACCGTAGGGACAACAATCATGTTAGTCAGCTTCGAAGGCCATTTAACAACCTTGTCCCACCAAATAACATTTCCTTGCACCAAGAATATAGCTAAATATGAAGCTTTTTTTATCGAGTTAGCCACCGTCTGATACATGGGGATTCATCAGCTTAAAGTCATTAAATATTCAAACTTAGTGCCAAGGCAAACAATTGGGGATTTTGTCATTAAAGAACCATCCCTAGCTCCTTATCAAGCTATGGCTTAAAGAATAGTCAAACAATTTGAGAAGATTATCATTATGCACTCTCCTTGATCAAGTAACTGATATCCTAACACATTGGCGACTTTAGGATCAAGGTTTATTTCATCGAAGAGACAACAAGTGTGGTGGTTTCTTGAAAGGATGTCTCAATCATCCATATGTTGGAGGAACAACCAAAAGAAGAGGACATAGTGCAACATGGGGTAGGTTAGCATTCCTCGATTAGAGATATGCTAATGGCACCAAAAGTAGAGGCGAACTCAAGGAGCTAAAAGAGTGTGTGGTCCTCTTTGGTGAGCTATACAAGTGACTCCTTGGAGGTGTCATTGCAAGATGTATTAGCACTTAGGAGGTGGAGGAACAACTCAAGAACATCTATGGAGAAGTGTGTGGGGCTCGACTCCTTCATAAGCCTTTACCAAAGGATACAACAATAAAGATACTTTTGGCCAAAAATAAGGGAGGAAGCTAACACCTTGCAAGCTACATGTCCAAAGTGTCAATTGACATAGCCAACAGAAGAAGCTTTCACTACCCACCTGATAAAGGATTGGAGGTCACCATATCTAGAATACTCGTAGAATAGAAGTTTGCTAAAGAATTCCAAAAAGCTTTTAAACTTAGAAAGTTGGCCCCAATGTATTTCATGAAGGGTGGCAAGCTATTCCAAAAGGAATTTAATGGAGAACCATTACGATGCATTGAAGATGTTGAAACCCAATAGGCACATGCCACATGCACTTTGGGCATACCAAAACTCACCATGATTCACAATTGGCCTTTCACCTTACTGTCTTATTCATGGAGCAGAGGCATTTTCACTAGTTGAGCTTGAGATACCCACCATCTGGATCATTAACGTTAATAACTTGGAATGGGATGCAAAGTCTTTTAGAAAAAATAAGGATGCTTTGAACTTAAAGGTGGCATATGAAAAAAAGGAGATTGCACAACAAAGAGTTTATGTATGTCAACGAAGAACAAAAGAGGCCTATGACAAGGCTATTGTCAAGAACTTTCCATGAAGGAATTTTGGTAATAAGAGCAATTGTTCACGTTCGGAGGCAGCTATCGGGACCTTCCAATTTCCACCTAATTTAGAGGGCCCGTAAATTGTGAAAAAGGGTACATGACAACCATACTATGAATTGGTTAAGACTCTTGAAGGCGAAAACATGCAAGTTGTCAATGAGAAATGCCAACTTCAGAATTTTGAAGCAAGGCACTCTTTCTTTTGAAGAAGACAACGGTGAAGGCAATGAACTTGAAATACCTCTAGAGTAGAGCCAGACCTGCCACTAGAGGCATCGCAGCAAGTATGGTCCTACTCATCCATTATCTTTTTTTGGGTTTTTATTTCAAAAAAAAAAAGTTGTAAAAAGGATGAGCAATATGCATATGAGAAGCATGATTTGCAAAACCATTATTATTATTTATCATGAATGAAATATTTTCGATCTTTTCTCCAAACTATTGTTGATAGCTGAATTTTCACAAGACGTAAGTCGAAGCCCATATCCCGTGATATAGTCCAAGGTATGATAGTCAGATAATGGACCCAATCTACGCTTTAGGGATCTCTAAGTGGATTGTAGTTTGGAAGGTTAAGGAACCAAAAAGGGCTCATTTTATTTAGTCCGATTAGACTTTTGGCCCAATTGAGTGTCTTTAGTTCTATGAGGAATTAAAATGAAATGGATTATGGTGGAATTAAATCCTAAAAATCAGCCAAAAGGAACCTTAGACCACTTATAGTAGAGTGCCCATTAGGCCTAAACTGGCCCACTTGACATAGTCAGTGTAACGCCTCTTTACAGACGTCATAGATGTCGTTACATTTATTCTTTATACCATTATTCAAGATAAACTATTTGATTGAATCATAATTTAGAAACATACCCCATGATCCATGCATTCATTTTTCTTTTATATCAATCATTAATAAATTACTAGACTATAAACATTCTTTAAATAGTTTTTCACACTAAATAGTAAAACCATAAATTAAATAGAAATAACACAACATTTAAAATCTGCATGCACAGTTTGGTTGGCCAAACTTTGAACTTTGCAGGCCGAACTTGACCGGCAGTCTGAACTTCAACCACCAGCAGGCCGCCCGAGGCTCTACAAAACTAGTTTAAAAATTGCTAAGTTTGGCAGGCCGGCATAGTGTAATTGGTAGGCCAAACTTTGCATTGGCAAACCAACCAATAATGATCGGCAGGCTGAACTGCTGTAAAAAAAAAAATTATTTAAAACAAGTCTCAATATTTCAAGTGCGGAAGACAAATGATAATATTGTAAAGTTAAAGAGTTATAGTTCAAATCTTTAAAATTCATCAAATAACATACTCAGAAATATAAAATAGAGTTTATATCTTTGAATTTCTTCTTTGGCGTTCTTCCATTTGCAATCCATCATTCTTGGTTCACACGCCCGTCTTTGTCCTTCATCTAATCCATGGCTTTCTTACCCTTATCTGCAATATCATATAAAACTGAATAAACTAAAACTTAGTAAGTACATTTCATATCTCACAACGTAAAAGCATTATATGAAGATCATCACCATATGCATCATCATGATAGTGCACTAAGCATAGTTTCATATAGAACATATCTTTCATTATATTATCCATAATAAAATTTTGTCCATTTTATCTTAAGGGCCCAAGTGTTGCACCATTATCATCATCATTGGCATGCCGTCATGTGAGGAGAGAGGTGGCTAATCGCAAACCAAACATGACATCATAATAAAAATATAACATAAGTACAGGTGCGCAACACTTATTTAGGTGATACATATATACATACATATATCTATACTTTTATACTTTGAAAAAAGTCATCATCAAAAAATGCAAAAACTTCTTTACATTAAAACTTTCATAATAATGCATCATGTGTAATCATCATGAGAAACCATCACAAACATAGATTTTCAAACTTTTGTAAATTTTATCATGTTACGGGTGAGAATGTATTTACTTGTTTAGCTTACTCAACCTTAATTTGTAGGTGATGTTGCCGTAGTCTCAATATGCTTATTCTTTAGTGTGTTCATGTCATACATTCATTTAAGAATATAATTATCATTCAAAGAATCATCCATTACCATAACACATACACAACTCCAATTCAAGAAATACATGAATTATCTACCTGACCCATATATATTTATAGCTTAATAACTCATAATTCATATACAATTCAAGCTCCAAACTTGGCAAGGACAAAGTTAACTCATAAACATGTTACCATGATTTTTTGTTGGTCATAAAATTTCCATTTGGTATCTAAAACAAGTCACAAATTCATGACACAAAATATGCCAGCAATAGTTAGGCAGTGAACAACTCTAAACTTAGGTCCGTTTATCACATTATTGATGTAGTAGAAAAATCTACAAAAATTAACACATATAATAGACACATAAAACTATAACATATCCAAAAATTGGTTTCAATAAAAATCAAAGTAGGTCAAAATACACAATTGAAATTGGTAGTAAAACTGATTTTACAAACATAGGCAGCAAACACTTTTCAAACTAGCATTTAAGAAAAAAAATATCACGAAAATAATTTTGACCTCAAAAATTTTTGTGACAACCTATATGCATAATAACACCCTACTACAAAATTCCCTGGACTAAACAAAATAATTTAGACACAATAAAAAGTTAGAGAAACAAGAGGTCCAAAGTTTGCAAGTTTACAACCATAAAAACCTAGTTTGAAGAAAGTTTAATAACTCATAAAATATACATGATATTACCACAAAATTTTCCAGTTCACAACCTAAAATAACATGAACATGTTAGCCAAATTTTGTAAAAATCAAAGCACATTTGCGCTTTGAACTAAAACCATGTTTATTCAAGAATATACCAATCAGCAACATTGCAACTATGAGGTGCAGAGCATGAACATTTAATATCTTAGCCTAGACAACACCAAATGGCACAAAATTTGAAGAAACTTCACATAGCATATACATGAAAATCATATTAAAATTTCAGAGCAAAAAAAGATTTGTAGACAAAGTTATGCGGGTTGGAACATAGAGAAAATACAACGTTACCGATCAGCATTGATTAACTGTGAGTGGCAGAAAGAAGAAAATTCTTATCTCAGCGTAAAAAAATCCAATTGATGTGAAATTTTGAGGATTATCATGTAGCACATACATGAATAACATATTAAAATTTTAGAGCAAAAGGAATTTCGTAGACAAAGTTATAGTAGTCGGATTAAGGAGAAAAATACATTTCAAAAATACCGAGAATAAGTTCTCACCTTAAAACAAATTCTTCTCAAGCTTTCTTTGGATTCACCCCAACGAAAATTCAATCTTTCTTTCAAATATTTATAGGTAAATGAGAGAGAAAAAAGAAATCGTGAAGGGAAAAAGAGGAGGAGAGCATGGGAGGTATTTTTTTTTTTTGGAAGTATACGTGAAAATAAGAGTGATATGATGAAGGGCTTTAATTTTTCTAAAATGGCAGAAATTTTCCAAAAAAAAAAAAAAAAACCTAATCATGGGAGATTGAGGGGAATTTGGGAAAGCTAAAAATGATTTGGTCCACTTGCCAAATTTTAACTCTCAAAATATATAACGCTCATCAATTATCTAATCATTCACAAAAGTCAAACATTCTATTTCCTAAAATAAGGAATCAAACCAAAAATATGCCAATCAATCAAAATATATCATCCAATTACATCCAATCATCAATGTCACAATTTTGGGAGATTTTTATTGTTTGCTCGTCAGCTTCCTTCGACTTGTCGACTGCTTAGTTCGGCCTGCCAAAGGCATGAGGTCTGGCCTACCAATCAAATTTGTCAGCCTGCCATTCTATGAAGGTCATTTCAGCCTGCTGATCTTGAAGGTTAGGCCTATCGAACTGCCATAGCCACTAGATATAACAAAACATTGATTTATTACTAAATTATTATCAAAACACACAATGTAAATATCATGAACACCTTGAGCATGTCAATTTCATGTGTCCGTCACTTGTCATAATCCTCATAATAAAAATAGTTACTAACATTATATCATATATCAATGAGGAAATCACTTAACGTCGTTATTCATTACTATAATCCATTACATGAAAATTTTATAGGTGTTACAATTCTCCCCACCTTATGAGAGTTTTATCCTCAAAACTTAGAATAATTGCAGATACTTGCATCGTTCTCATGTCATCTTCAAGTTCTCATGTGGCTTCTTCTACTTAGTGATTTCGCCATAAAACCTTGACCAATGGAATTTCTTTATTCCTTAAGGTCTTGGTTTTCTGATCCAAAATCTCAACTGGCTTTTCTTCATAACTGAAATCATATTGTATCTTGATTACTTGTGGCTTAATCATGTGCATAGGATCTAGGACATATTTCTTGAGCATCAAAACATGGAACACATCGTGCATTGCTGACATTTCTGATGGCAATCTCAACTGATAAGCTACTTTGCCTATCTGCCTCACGATTTCATAGGGTCTGACAAAATATTAATTTATTACTAAATTATTATCAAAACGCACAACGTAAATGACATGAATACCTTAAGCACATCAACTGTCACTTGTCATAATCCTCATAATACAAATAGTCAGTAACATTATATCATATATCAATAAGGAAATTATTTAACGTCGTTACTCATTACTATAATCTATTACATAAAAATTTTGTGGGTGTTATAGTTAGCCCACCTAATTATTTGACCCAATCAACCCAGTAGGTCACTTAACCTGAGGAAAGAACCATAAACCACAAAAAAAATGGCATTTCCTTTTTCATTTGGAGGTTAAACTAGGACATCTTTCCCAAATTTATACAAAATGGGAGATGACGATTTCTTGTGTCCTATTTTTCCCTTCTTACAAGCTGCCTTATATGGCATATATGTTAGGTGACATTGCAAGGTTAGAATAGAGCTAAGCATATTTTAAAAACCCCTTGGAGGGAGTTTTCCCAAGTCGAGTGGCTATCCTATTGGCCTAAAGCTTGAAACTTTCGTTGAAAATTACCAAAATAAAGACCTAGAATAGCAAAGCCTCAACTAAGCAAACAAATTCCTAGTTTTCAAGACTTACCTTTTTTGCTTATAAATATCTGCCACTACTATCACTTTGAAACAAGGTATATCAACCCAATGACATATCAAAAAACCAAAAGGCCATTTTCAACCTAAAGAGCAACCATATTTCAAAAAACCCACTCTTTCTCTAGAACAAGTTTCTAGGCACTTTTCCTGATGATGGTAATAAGGCAATAAACCCTTTTACAAAAAGCAGTTTCCAAATTACAACTAGGACATAACCTCCCATCAATATCCATGGCAATTTTGAATTTCTATAGTCTAGTCTTACCTTTGGTGTGATAAACCAGTCCTCCCAATGCATCATATTTCATTATTATTTCACATAATCAGTCTAACAGACCTGCCCTTACCTCCACGAACCAGTTACATTCCTCTCCCACACCATCCTCTTGCTTAGATATCTTTTCTGTCAACTTTTAATCACCATGGAGCCACAATTATAACGACTATTGCCCTTCAAAACTTTGAAACTTTTGTCCTTGGGGTCACTTGGGTCTAGCCCAACCCATCTGGGGCCAACATTGCTACTATAAAGACGACAACTTTAACCACTTCTCTCCTCAAATCATGGTTTCACTCTTACCAGTCTCTACCACCCAACACACTACTACATCATACCTATCTAGCTACTTGGACCAACCAAATAAGACCTAAGAGCCATACCCTCTGTGATAGCAACCCCACCATGAAAGAGGCCTAACATTTTGTGACTCTAATGGGGAAGCTAAATAGATTCCCTAATGGTTCCATCTAAAGGAAAGATGATGAGGAAATGCTTGAATGAAACTCTCTTGATGTAGATGTATCTATGTTTTTCACCAACCATGGGATAGAAAGTTTAGGAAAAGCCAACCCAACTACCTCCAAACTTACATGTGTAATCCGCAAAATTCCCAAGACCCAAAATGCTTGCTCTCATATTTGGGATAAATAACCTAAAGAAATGCATCACAAGACAAAATGAATTAATGACAAAGGAAGTGCAACAAGAAGTTATAGCTTCTGAAGAACCCAAAACTTAAACATCGGGAGAAGCATAAGGGGACTTTTTTACCCAAACCAATGTACTCTCACATTTAGAGAAGCATCTTCATAGTTCTCCTCCCAAAGTCGGTGTTCATATTGAGGCCTACCCAAACGAGCTATACCACAAGCCCTATCCAAAGGGAACAAGATTCTAAGCTTTGTCCTTTTTTATGGGCATAAGGGCAATCCCAAGGAACACATATGTTAGTTTCTAAACTCACTTATACAACACATTGGAGACAGAGACTTAAGGCTTGAAGAGTTCATAAAGTTGCTCATAGATCAAGCATACACTTGGTACACAACCTTGGTGATGGGATCCATCCATACATGGGAAGAAATAGTGAGCCATTTTTGCCAAAAATATTTTCAAAATGAGGAGAAGGTCACACTATAACATTCATTAACACTTGACAAAGGTCAGGAAAGCACCTGGTGGATTATGTCTGGAGGTTTCGGGACCTTGTATTAGATTGTTATGATGACAGTGGTGAATAGTTCCTAGTCAAAAAATATTTCAACTATGTTCTACCTGAATACTTGGGATTAGGCAATCCACAATATTACTTGAAGCTGCAAGGAAAACTTCACAGTTAGTCAAGGTTTCCTTCAAAGCTTGGGGATGGAAAATAGAAAGAAGTTTGCAAAGGCCGCTGTTATAATGTCCGAGAAAATTCATCATTTTAAATCTAGAATTTATTTAGATTTAATTAATAAATTTTCTTCGATAAATCGTATTTTGTATTATTACGATCAAATATGAAATATTTATGAGAAACATTAATGTGCTTTATGTATGTGATTTATGCAATTTGGAGTATTTTAAATGTGTACATTTTATGAGTTTAAATGCCTAAAAATTTTCAAAAGATGAAATTTATGTTACACTAATTATAATTGTTGTGATATATATTTAAGAAGAATAAGTTTGATAATTAAAGTAAAAAAAAAATCATGCCATGGTCCAAAACAATATAAAAATTATCAGTTGCTATCAGTTAAATTGGTAAAGATTTTTATGTCTATAATACAACTATGACATATAGTATAAAGAAACACACAAAAG
The DNA here is from genome assembly GCA_946598075.1 of Artocarpus hirsutus. Lineage (NCBI taxonomy): Eukaryota > Viridiplantae > Streptophyta > Magnoliopsida > Rosales > Moraceae > Artocarpus > Artocarpus hirsutus. The sequence continues at coordinate 35,858 of CAMOHE010048143.1, forward strand.
TGAACAGTACATAGTGCAATATAAATATATAGAAGAAAAGCAAGCATAGATAGATGAATACTACAAGGGCATTAGTTAGTATGGGTAAAAACTAAGTCAGTGTAATTTTAGACCGTTAAAGCAAATATGTCCTTAACTTTATGTTGGCAGTATACAAAAATACAATATAGTATAAATTTATACTATGTAAAAAGCATGTGGGACCCACCTAGGTGCCACCCAAAAGGTGAAAAAGTGGTCACGTCCTACCAATGGTTGGACTTGGTTTGGGCCTTAGTTTTGGAGCATTTTTTATTTCAATTTTGTCCCTATGAGGTGTCATTACTTATCTAAGTGAAAGTTGAAAATATTCCACTTTCCTGTCATCTATTTCATGCAAAATGAAAACAAAACAACTCATTTTCTTTCCCTCGATAATCTGCAACCCCTTCTCTTTTTCTCTTAAACATTTTTTAAAACTACAACTCCTGATCGGGCTTAGAATCAAGTTCATTTCTTGGTGATTAGTGTAGCCACTTTGGAGGTAAAATATTCAAACTTTCTCTAAAGAATTTTAGTGATTTTTTTTTAAAGTTTTAGATGGGTTTTTGATGGGATTTTGTCATTATTTTGTTGAAAACAAATAGCAAGGTCTTAAGCATAAAAAAGGAGGTCTAAAAAGCTTGAAAAATCCTTTGCTGAAACCCTAACCTTAGTCTTGAAAGCTTGAGTTTCTTTAATGAGATTTATGTATATTATGTATTATGGTGGGACTATGGTATGTACTAAGGACTAAGGTTATTATAAGGAATTGTAGACAATTTGTGGAAATTTTATATAGTTTATGAGTTATGAATTTTACAAGTTTTAATCACAAAAACTTTGAAAAAAATAGTGCTAAAAGAAAAACATTTTGAAATAGAAGGAATTTGGCCTAGATATTTTTCAGAGTTTTAACCCTTACAAAAAAACCGAGCCTAACAATATAAGATGGTCGTTTCTAGTTTTAGGACAAAATCATCAAAATTTTCATACTTCAAGTCAAAACTGTAAAGTTTTGTTAATACTAATTTTTCCAAATTGAAGACTTGTTTTCCTAGACGATTACAGATAAGCAAGAAAAAACAAATTTTTAACTAAAATAGGTTTAAAAAGAGCCACTAAGAGCAAAATTGTCATTTTTAGCAAAAAGGCTTATGTGTATCCAAAACGTCTGAATTAGGAAAAAACCCCTTATTGGAAATTTTTCTATAGCTTTGTAGAAATGAAATAGCAATGTGAAATGAGGAAATTGAATTACATAATGCTTAAGTTTCAAGTAAACCGACTAATAATGAGATTGAGTGTTTAACATTAAAGTTTCATTATGAACATATAGTTCAATAATAAATAAGCTATCTAATAATAGGATATTGTCCAAGTAGGACACTTAGTCAAATATCAAGGAAACGAGAAATTAGATAACATAGTGCCGAATCCAAGTAAGTTTAAACCCCACCTACAGCATGAGTAAAATAGTTTTTAAATACGTTATTTATATTTGTGTTACAAAATGCATTTGCTATGCATAAGTAATATTGAGCATCATAAATGGTATATTACCATAATTATAAGGACTTGTAAATGAATCATCTGGATAAGATAAGAAAATATCGTACCAGCCTCCCGATCCAAGGGGAGCTTCAAGTTATATTAAGGTCTTAATGTTACAATGAACCTTATGTACACTTGGTACATACACTTGGGCACAAATTCAAGTTAAGGTTATGGAAGAAATAACTAAAGTTCATAAGAAAGAATAATTGGATCGTGCAAATTGGAAAAAAAATTTTCATGGGCTATGTTTTAACGCAATAGCTCACTTAGTTATTTCATGTTGTAAGAAATTCAACAAAGAAGTCATAATAGCTTTTGCTATTGAGTTAGCAATGACGATTGAGCAACTACGTAGATATAGTTATGGATACCACTACAAAGATGGCTCCATTGTAAATTAAGTGTTTTGAAATATGATATTTTGATAAAAACTGATGTTGTTTATATGGTATATAATATAAGTTGAACAAATATTATAAACAATTTTGGGAACAAAAATGTATTTATGAAATATTTTTATATAAGTTAAAAGTTTTAAAAAGCAAAAAAAGTTTGTACTTTTTTTTATAACCTGATTAAAGATAATTAAGTTTAAATGAACATTAACTAAGGTCAGAAAAGTCGGGTCATCATAGTTGGTGTTAAAGCAAGTGTCTTATCATCTTACTATGCATTACCACACGCTAGTTTTCCACAGCTCAAGTAAGAAAGTTTAATTTTAAGTATGTAGTGTTAGTAATTTTTACTGAATGTAATATTTTGTTGATATAATAATAGTTAATGGTGGCCCTACTCAACGATCACCGCATGGACACAAATAAGAGAGCAAGTGTAGAATTTCAGGATATAGTACTACTTCGTTATGTTGGGAGTCTGTAACCATTGGCACTAACAGAATGGCTCAATGTCATAAAAGTCATTTTTCAATCATGTCGTGCACCGTCACACCTTTAAGTTCTTCTACCTTCAGGAAGATTGCAAGGGGAAGCATTGACTTGGTGGCTAGGACTTAGACAAAGGGTTAATGCCATGATTGGCAAGGTTTTCAAGACCAAATTACTATGAAGTTTGCACCACTTCAACCTCCACCTGCTAACGATGTTTTGATTTAGGCTAATCCCTTGATATGGGTAGATTGGCAGCGTTGATGTTATACCTGTCTAGAAGCAATTTGGGATAGTTACCTTGGAAAGTCTATGGAATACTATATCATGAGGTTCCACTATACCATTGCACTAGCAATCCCACCAGGAACACCATTACACCAAGTCTATGATTTTCTGTGAAGTGACGTCCTAGATGAGATCCAAATGAGAATCTTTATCCTCGTGATTTCCCTAGCCTAGAGGATTTTATAGGTGAGACACTACCTACAGTGCAGCAACTAATGGCTCTAATTGGTGATTATCTCATGGATGTTGATGATGATGATCAGGTTATACCTATTTATGTTTCGGGACTATCAGAGTCTTTATATGCTTGCGATGATCCATCTACTAACACTAGTAAAGAAAAGGAAGATGACCCTGCGGAGGAGCTACTGAACAATGACATGTTTGACATTGACTTTGATTAGGAGAAACAAAACTTGCGCCATTTTCTCTTTTGTGATATGTACAAAGTTTGGATATAATCCACTTTGTCTCTAGGTGGCTAACATGATTGGATATATGATGACCCTTTTTGACCATGTATATATATACCCCTAATAAGTAACATCACTTCCGACAATGGTATTCATCTATGATCAGTAAGGATGACTGCTATCGGAAGAAAAGTTATGTATGTATTTTGACCTTGTATGTATATGTTGTGTTAGTCACCTGTAACATGTTTCGTTGACAAAAAGATGTATAATAGTATAATATATGTAATGTAATGATGTGATGCTTATACTTATGCTTTTTCTAAATTGGGATGTGTGTGGTTAAAAACATCATGATTAAATGTAAGCCAACTAAATAATGCACTTACATAACCTACAATATGCTACGGTAGGATGACAATGGAACAACCAAGAGCCGAGGCAGCTAGAGTTTCACCAAGCCTTGAATTTATGAATTTGATTACTGAACTACAAGAAACGCTTCAAGCTCAAAGCAAGAAATACAAGTACTTTGTGAGTAGCTGGCTGGCCAAAATCAAGTACCAATAGCACAAGAAAACCATCCACCATTAGTTCTTCCAGCACTGCAAAATGATCCAGTAGTGCCAATATTTCCTGTTTTCCCTGTCATGGACTTTTATAAGAAATTCGAACTTATAAAGGCTCAGCCCACTAAGGCGAACAACCGGCTTATCAAAATTTAAAGGGTCTTAAAGTTTATAGGAATCAATGATCGTGAAAAAGTATCATGTGCATGGCCTTCTATCACAAAGGACACAAGAAGATGGTTGGAGTCTATTGAATGATAGAAAAATGATTATGAAACAACTTTAGTTGACTTTGTTGGAGTTCAAGGAAGCTTATTTCAATGTAGAAACTATGGCAATTCTGATAAGTGCATAATTTGACATATTTTTATATCATTCTTTCTTATATTTATTTTGTTAGTTTTCGACTTTTATTGTATATATTTGTGTGTATGTGTGTGTGTGCGTCTGTGTTTTTTTTTTTTTTTTTTGTGTTTTATAGGTGTTTTATTATAAAAAAGTTAAAAGAGGTTAAAAATAAGGATTTTAGAGCTTCAAGAAATATATTTATTCATTTGGAATGCATTAGAAGTTGTTAGATGTGATTCGGATGCAAAACAGACAAGAAACAAACAAAATAAGGTTTAGCAAAGAGCACCTCGTGAGTTAAAATTCTATGCTGTGCAAGCTTGCCTTTTCAGATTGTTGTGTTTTTACATGCGTGGCTACGAAAAAGTGGCCTTGCCCCATGTGTGTTTGAGATTTTCACTCTGTTTTTGACCTAAAAAAGCCCAAACTTGCCTTTTTTCATCCTTATAACATAGACCTATAAATATCTACTTAGAAACACAAAATCATATCAGTTTCTCTATCAATTTATCACTTTGTCCTTAGTTATTTTTATGCTTAGGAGATGAAGAAAAAGAAGAAGAAAGATAGGAGAGACTCTGGTGGTGGCTTAAGGAATTCCGTCCATGTGGAGAATTCTTTGATGCCAAAATTGAAAAGAATTTCAAAACCCTAGAACTAATTTCATGATTAATTTATATAATTACTCTCCAATTTTCCAATTGAGATTGTTTATAATCTTCTACAATTAATGTTCGTGATTATTTTCTTATTTTGTTTGGTTGGTCAACTAAATAGGACTTGAATTCAATCTTGCCCTAGATTGAAATGCTTAATTCGTATTCTAATGATTACTAGCAAATTGTAGTCATTGATTATGGTCAAGTTTTTGTATGATTGCATATGGAACATACCTAGGTTAAATAATCCGAGCTTGTGTGATTGTTGCCTTGATCGACTTATCTTTCTCAACTTAATGCTTCCATTGGATTGAATCTAGAGAGCTTGTTATAGGTTGTCTAGAGGAAAAGGGTTTAATAAAGTGCTTATCTTATTAAATCTACACAGTAAGGAAATACTGGGATAGTAGAGCTTGTTGTTATCTACGGTTGGTAGTTTCAATGGAATATTGGAAATGATTTTGTGATTAATTGTATGGTTACTGTTTAGTGGTGCAAGATAATCTTTTAATCAGTTTCATCATTATTGTTTTGTATTTATTTATTTTCTTGTCTCTTATTAATTTAGTTTATATTTAAAAACCTTTAATTGTGTTATTTTTAGTGTTTCTTAGGTTTTAAAGTCAATAACTAATTAATTAGACCTAATGCTCTGCGTGAATGATCCTTACTTACTACTTCACTTAATAACAATGACACTTAAAAGTAAGGTTAACTTGGCACTTTCCTCTAGACATACCAAGCTCAATAGGAAGATTTAACAATTTTTACCAAGGCAATTTCTTTGCTACTGATGCTATGTAGAGACTCAATCAACTGACATGTCTTTGTCTTGAGCTGGTGCCCATAGATAAAGAAAGGGTAAAAAGATTGTTGATAATATTCCACACGAATATCACACTGGTTGTGGACAGCGGTGGTAAGATACCCTATCTATGGAAGATTGAATCAAACAAGTGTATCGAGCAGAATTCAAAATGACCCTAATAAGGCAGAAAGAGCTAAGATCTTCAAAGCTCAGAGGGAACAAAGAGTTTGGCAAAGAAAATCCAAGCCTCTTATTTAAAGGAACAAGGTTAAAACTCATGGCAAGGATAGACCTAGAAAAATCGGTTTGGATGTAATTACAACAACAATAGTAATAACAAGAGGAAGTAAAATTCGGGTAGGGGAATCAAAAGGGTCAACCCTAGAAGAAGGTGAATGATAGAGGAAACAGTAAACCTGTATATGGCCAATGTGTAAAAAGGCATTTAAGGGAATACAAAGCAAGCACTAACAAGTGCTTTAGATATGGCATGGAAGGACATTATGCCATGAGCTATTTCTTTAATAATCAAAATCAGTTCTATCAGAACCAACAAAGACCACAAGGGACACAGCTTCATATAGTTTTGGCTTAAATAGAAGGTTCTAGCATCAGTCAAGGCTGACTCAAAGATCCAAAACCTAGTGGATGAATCTATATCTATACCAAGAATGAAGCTGAAGTAAAAACCTCTACACTGTTTATAGGTCAGCTTTTTGCAGTGAAAATTGATGTATATGTTTTACTTGATTTTAAAGCCACACATTCATTTACATCACTTAGATTTACTAAACGAATGGGGTTTGAAGGAGATAGAATAGAACAAGCTCTTAGGACCATACTTCCGTTTGGTGAGATATTAAGTCCTTATCATTGTTACGTCACATACTAATCATCATATGCAGCATTAAATTGTTTATCAATTTAATGATAATCAATATTCAAGATTACAATGTAACTTTGGGATTGGATTTCCAAAGGAAATATGATGCCAAAATTAACTGTCGACACTATAGGGTCATATTTCAACCAACTAAAAGCGAGAATTTTGTTTACACTGGAAAAACCCCGAGGACACCAAATTCACTTATATCTACTGTGAAGGCAAAAAAGTTGCTAGATTGTGTATGCACGGCTATTTGGTTAACATGGTGGACAAAGATCAAGAAGATCATTTTGAACCATAGGATGTTCTGATAGTAAAAGAGTTCATCGATGTATTTGCAGACGAATTATTAGGAGTACCTTTGGAACGAGAAATCTCGTTTGAGATTGAGTTGATTCTTAGTATTGCACGAATTTCAAAGGCACCTTATTGCATGGCTTTAGTAAAACTTAAAGAGCTCTAAACTTAGCTGCAAATGCTACTGAACAAAGGACTCATCCGTCCAAGTTATTCTTTAAGAAGAGCAACTATGTTGTTTGTTGAGAAGAAAAATAAAAGCTTACGAATATGAATAGATTATCTAGAGGTGAATAAGGTCATGGTCAAGAAAAAGTATCATCTTTCAAGAATTGATGATTCATTTGATCAACTAAAGGAAGCAGCCATGTTTTGAAAAATTGACTTACGCTCTAGCTATCACTAGCTCCGAGTCAAGGAAGGAGAAGTTCCAAAGACAGCATTCCAAACACGCTTTAAGCATTATGAGTTCTACATTATGTCGTTTGGATTGACCAATGCTCTAGCAGCATTTATGGACTTAATGAACTGAGTCTTCGAGAATTACCTCGATAAATTTATCACTTTCTTCATAGATGATATTTTAATTTATTCACAAACTTTGGAAAAGCATGAGGAGCATTTGGTGTTTACACTACAACTATTAAAGGTGCATCAACTTTATGCTAAATTCTTGAAGTTTGAATTTTCACTACAGAAAGTTCATTTCTTAGGCCATGTGGTATCACGAGATAGAGTTGTTGTTGATCCTACTTAAGTCGAAGCAATGAACAAGTGATCAACATCAAAAAGTGTTACCAAGATCAGCTTTCTTAAATTAGCATGCTATTATCGACGTTTCATCGAAGGATTTTCTAGTCTTGCAACACCACTCATGGATCTCACTCAAAAAGGAAAAAAGTATGAATAGACTAAGAAATGTGAAGAGTCTTTCCAAGAACTGAAGAAGAGGCTTACGAGCATACCAGTATCAACTATACCTGATCCAAACCTAAGACATTTTATGATCTATAGGGACGCATTGAAGACAAGTTTGGGAATTCTACTAATGTAGAACAAAAAATTGATTACGCATGCGCCTCATCAGCTAAAGGATCATGAAAGAAATTATCCAACTCATGATTTGAAGCTTGTAGTAGTAGTGTTCGCATTGAAGATTTGGCACTACTATTTATATGGAGCTAAATATGACATCTTTATCGACCATCAAAGCCTTAAGTATATCTTTACTCAGAAGGAGTTCAACATGAAGTAATGAAGATGGCTTGAGCTGGTTAAGGATTATGACTGTTAAATTCTATATCACCTCAAGAAAGTTAATCGAGTAGCTGATGCTGACAGTCAAAAGGCAATATCTGCACACACAATAATTTGATCACTATCAAGACCCCTTCAGAAGGATTTTGAAGATTCAGGAATCAAGTTGATCACCAGAAGATTAGCTAATTTATCTTTCCACCCAACCATCCTGGAGAGCATAAAAAAGGCAAAAGGTGGATACATCCTAACTCAAGACTAAGAATGAGGACTTAGAGAATAAGGAATCGAGGTGTTTATCTCAAAAAATGGTATTCTTATTATAAGAGTCGATTATGCATTCCTAACGATGAGGGCTTAAAGAAAAAAAAGATGGAAGAAGCTCTTGAGACAATATTTTGTTCATCTAAGAGCTACCAAGATTTATAGAGACTTGAAAGGGAATTTTTTGTGGCATAGAATGATGAGTGACATTGTCCAATTTATTAGCAGATGTCTTACATGTTAGAAGGCAAAGGCTAAATACCAGCGTCCTATGAAAGAACTATAGAAAATTGAAATTTCAGAATGAAAATTGGATTAGATAACTATGGATTTTGCGGTTGGATTACTTAGAACCTTAGGAGGGCACAATGCAATATGGGTAGTTGTAGACATATTAACTAAGTCATCTTACTACTTGTCCATCAAACTTAGTTACTCTGTTGAGCAATTAGTTGAGTTGTATGTTGCTCCTATAGTTAGATATCATGGAGTGCTAAAGTATATCATTTCTGATTAAGATGGTCGATTTTTCTCTAAATTCTGGAAGATTGTTCACCAAGCAATGGGTACAAGGCTCACTTTAGTATGCTGTTTCATCCTCAGACTGATGGTTAATCTAAAACGACAATTTAGACTCTAAGACATACACTAAGAGCCTATGTGATGGACTTCAAAGAAGGATGGGACAAAAAGCTTCTATTGATTGAGTTTGCATAAAATAACAACTACCATGTCTCGGTAGATATGGCCCTATATGAAGCCCTCTATGGAAGGAAGTGTATATCTCCATTTCACTAGTATGAAACCAAGGAAATGGTGTTATCAACAACAAAATTTGTTTTGTAGACCACTAAAGATGCGAAGTTGATTCAACAATGGATAGAATTTACCTATAGTCATCAGAAAAATTATGCTGATAGACAACAAAGACCTCTAGAATTCCAAGTTGGAGATTCAGTTTTTCTCAAAATAGCACTAATTAAAGGAATGATGAGGTTTGGGAAGAAGGAAAAGCTTAGTCCAAGATATATTGGATCGTACAAGATTCTTGAAAAAGTAGGCAATATTGCCTACAAGTTAGCTTTACCTCCTAAATTGGCATCCATGCACAATGTATTTTATATGTCAATACTGAAGAAATATGTACCGGATCCATCACATGTGCTTTAGCATGAGCCAATTGAGGTTCAAGAAAATTTGTCCTATGTGAAGAACCTGGTTTAGATTCTAGCACGAGAAGGGAAGGAATTAAGAATCAAAAGAATACCACTTGTTAAAGTCCTATGGCGAAATCAACATGCAGATGAAGAAACCTAGAAACAAAAGGATGATATAAGAAAAGGCTACCAGGAATTATTTTAATTTTTGAGGATGAAAATTTTTAAAGAGGTAGATTATAATGTCCAAAAAGATTCATCAGTTTAAATCTAGAATTAATTCAGATTTAAATAATTTATTTTTCTTCGGTAAATCGTATTTTGTATAATTACAATAAAATGTCAAATATTTATGAGAAATATTAATATGCATTATGTATGTGATTTTGTGCAATTTGGAGTGTTTTAAATGTGTAAATTTTGCGAGTTTCAATACCCCAAATATTTGAAAAATACTCTTAAAGTAGAAATTTATGTCATGTTTGTAATGTTTGTAATATAAATTTACGAAGAATAAATTTGATTAATTAAAGTAGAAATCATGCCATAGTTCAAAACAATATAAAAATTATCATTTGCTAGTTAGTTAAACTGGTAAAGATTTTTGCATCTATAATCTAACTCTTGTTGGAATACAGTATAAATAAACAAACAGAAGTGAATTGTATAAAGTGCAGTTTAAATATACAAAAGAAAAGAAAACACAGATAGATGAAATACTGCATTGGGATTAGTCGGTATAGGTAAAAAGTAAGTCAGTGTAATTTTAGAGTGTTAAAAAAATATATCCTTAATTTTACACTAAAAGCATAGAAAAAATACAATATAGTGTAAATTTACACTATATAAAATGCATGTGGAACCTACCTAGGTGGGTAGAAAAGTGGCCACATCCTACCCCTGGCTAGACCCAGTTTTGGCCTTAGTTTTGGAGCATTTTTTATTTCAATTTTGTCCCTATGAGGTGTTGTCACTTGTCTAAGTGAAAAGTTGAAAATATCCCACTTTGCATTCATCCATTTCATGTAAATTGGAAATAAACCAACTCATTTTATTTCCCTAAACGACCGACAATGCCTTCCCTTATTCTCTATTTTTTTAAAAAAACTGCAACTCCTAATCAAGCTTAGAATCAAGTTCATATCTTCGTGATCAAGTATAAGTCACATTGGAGGTAAAATATTAAAACTTTCTCTAAGGATTTTTAATGATTTTCTTCAAGTTTTGGATAGGTTTGTGATGGGGTTTTGTCATGATTTTGTTGAAAAGGACATAGCAAGGTCTCGAGCATCAAAAAGGAGGTCTAAAAAGCTTGAGAAATCTTTGGTAAAACCCTAACCTTAGTCTTGAATGTTTGAGTTTTTTTTTTTTTAATGAGATTTATGTATGTTATTGATTGTTGTGGGACTATGGTATGTACTAAGGACACTATGATATGATTATTTAGTGTTTTTAATGTATGATGATGTGACTAGATGTTAAAAAATAAGATTTAAGCTCTAAAAGAAAAAGTTCAACATACTTAGTTCAAAAGCAAAATTTTGATTAGTTTAGAGATCAATTTATTTTCTAAACAAAACAAGAGTTTATCCGAAATAGCAAGATAAATGACTTTAATGAGCAAAGTTTTGTAAAATTTTAAAAGGACCATATTGAAAAGTTTATTTATTAGCTCAGCAGAATTGAAAATTAACCAAAAACTCCATTGTAACATTGAAATTTGAGGAAAGTTAAAACACTAAATTTGTAAATCAAACAGTTTGTGAAAATTCTACATGGTTTATGAGTTAAGAATTTTACAAGTTTTAATGACAAAAATTTCAAAAATAAATGGTGCTTAAAGAAAAATGATTTGAAATAGGATTTTGGCTTGGGTACTTTTGAGATTTTTAATCCTTATAAAAAACTAAGCCTACTGATATAAGATGGTAGCTTTTTATTCCAAGGCCAAAATAGTTAAAATTTTGTATTTCAAGATAAAACTATAAAATTTTATTAAAACTAGATTTTTCTAAACCAAAGACTTGTTTTCGTACATGGTTATGGATAAGCAAAAAAATGCAAGTTTTTAATTAAAATAGGTTCAAAAAGTTTGCTAAGGCCCTCCAAGGGCAAAATCGTTATTTTTAACAAAAAAGGCTTAAATGGATCCCAAAACATCCAAATTAGAAAAACACCCTTAGCAAGAATTTTTTCATAGCCCGTTAGTAACGAAAAGCAATGTGTAATGAGAAAATTAAATTATGTAATGCTCGGGTTTTAAGTAAATGGACTAATAATGAGATTGAGTGTAGATTGGTAATAAATAAGTTAGCTAATAATGGGGTATTGTCCAGGCAGAACACTTAGTCAAATACAATGGGAATAGAAAATTGGACAACACAGTGTTGAATCCAAGAAAGTTCAAACTCCACCTCCCGCATGGGTAAAATAGTTTCTAAATACATTACTTACATTAATACATTACAAAGTGCATTTGCTATGCACAACTAAGTTAAACATTATAAATAGTATGCCAGTATAATTATAAGGGCTAGTAAATAAATTACCAGATAAGATAAAAGAGTGTTATATCAGTCTTCGAATCGAAGGGGAGATTCAAAATATGTTATATGCACTTTGTCTACATACTTGGGCCCTAGTTCAACTTAAGTTTATGGAATAAATAACTAAAGTTCATAAGGAAGCATAAGTGGATCATGCATATAGGAAGAAATTATTTTGTGGGCTATGTCTGGACTTACTGACCAATAGGTCACCTAGTTATTTCATGCTGTTAAGAATCTAGCCAAGAGGCCAGAGTAGATTTTATTGTTAAACTAGCAACAACGGTTAAGCAACTGCATAGATATGGGTATGGATACCACTACATGGATGGCTCCCCGTAAATTGTGTTTTTAAATATGATATTATGATAAAAAATTTTATGGTTTATATGTTATGTAATGTAAGTTAAATAAGTATTATATACACTTTGGGAACAAAAATGGTTTTATGAAATATTTAATATAAGTAAAAAGTTTTAAAAAGAAAAAAAGTTTGCACTTTTACCATGATAGGAGGGAAAAGGAAAGACAAGAAGCAAGAGGAAGAGAAAGGGAGATGTAACCACCCCTCCCATGCATAGATAAGAAGTTTCACATCAGCCTCAACCAATGGATCCAAGATGTAATTATACGCTTGTGCACACCATGAAGGCCACCATCAAAAGAAGACCAAAAACACCCAAGGTATTATCGACTACACCAGTTCATGCAATGTTGTCTATGATACCCAAAATTCTCACATACTTGCTGGCCAATGTATTGCATGTTTTCATGATATATGCATATCATTCACATATTTGATTGACTATCAAGATGTATCTATCATGCTAATAAGATGCAATAAGTCACAATGGTGCATTGAATATTAAGTCATGTATAATGTATTGTTGAGTGACAATATTCTTTGAAGGCAGATCCAATAAGTGAAATGATAAACACGAAGATAGTGATAAGGATTCTATGGAATTATAAGAGATTTAGAGGCAGTAGAGCTCAGGTATTAATAAAGTGTAAAATTAGTGAAAACGGCCACTTTTTGACATAGATGAGGAGTTTTCATATGAGTTTTATTAACTAAAAAGATCCATTTATGATGTGAGATCTTTTATGATGATGTCATCAAAGTATGAAATCAATAATGAGTAGATGATGTGATTTTCATGCAGGATTTGCAGTTCAAATACATTAGAAACCTATATATATATGAGTTTTGGTGTTTTAGTTTTCAAGTCTTAATATAGGGTTTTATATGGACATGAGTGACTTCAAAAATTTATTATATCATGTTCGAATGTATATATAGGTTCTTGAAGAAACAATAACATTTTGATAATAAATGATTAAGAATACGAAGACATGGTTCTCAGTGCACTGAAATTTTGGTGCAAGAATATACACCTAAGTTAATATGCAAATTAAATAGTTATGACCTAGTTAGTACCTAGGTCTTTGTGTGACTATTTAATGCTTAAATAACTAATAAATTAGCTACTTGATAAGCTTAACACTAGGAGAGTACTTCAAGATAAAGTATTCTAAGGTGGTTACTTTATTTGTTTAAATAAGTAACAAGAAACTAGGTCTCAATTTAGCATAAACCTCTCAAACTCTAACTCTTCTCTACCTCCAAACACCATAAGAAATTATATTTTTGAGAAATTGAATCATAAGTTAGGTGGTGTGACAAGTTTTGGGTGGCAAATCGCAATAAAAACCTAACTAAGTCAAGGTAAGTTATTGTTTAGATTTTGTTCTGTTTGGTAATACTTCAAAGGGTTGCTCTTCTAATTCTACCATGAAAATTGATTTCTATGGTCTTTTATATGTCAGGATAAATCCTTTAAAAGAGTTTTTCAAACTCAATTAGGATATTAGAATTTTGCATCTGTTTTTGTATGCTATCTAAAATCAAGTCAATTATTGCTGTGGTATATGTTTTGGTTTATTTCATATGCTACAATACTTTGTTAGTGCTACAATTTTGAGGAATATTCATCCATATGTTGGCTAATTGACCCTAAAATATCTCATGAAAATAAGTTGTAATTAGGGAGTATTGGCCAAGACCCTATGGCTAGTCCAGATAAGGGATATTGTGCTTTTACTATGACTTTGTAAATTATGAACACTATTGAAAATTCTAGTTTATTTGCAAGTCAAATATAGGAAATTGAGTATCTGGGGACTCTAAAAATTTAGGCCTTATGCTACCAAAATTTTTTAGAAAATAACTAAAGAATATAGAAAGTCATAAAAAACCTCCAAAGTTGAAAGATTTAGTTTAGTTTTCATTCTTTTGATTCGCAATCACATTTTAAACTTAATTCTAAGATATTTATTGATTGAAAGGCCTAATGTGAGACTAATTATAATTATTAGACTTTAAATGGAGGCATACAATAAGAAAATGAGCTCCTAAATACTCCACCATAAACTGTTGTTGGATTGATAGTAATACGAGTTAGAATACATGATGAAATAAAGGTATGGAACACCGAATCCCCTAACAAAAAGCTCGAGAATCCCATGCATTGTACGAAAGAGGAAACTAAGTTGAATTTTACCTCTATCACTATAAAAGTCATGCATATGTTATGTTTATCAACGAATGCGATAATTATATATATGATTTACATGCATTGTTTTGGGCATAAGCATACATGCACGACATGATGACAGATATATACCAAAGGTATTGTTATGAAGTAAATGCATGTAAAAACATCTCCAAATGATCTTTTGGTGACTTTTGACAAGTTTAATGATAAGAAATAATGAGAAGTGTCTTGATGGAGACGTCTGACGACCTTTATGTCCCAATGGAGACTATTTTGATAAAGGTGCAATGTGGGATGCTCCTTTGATGATCATAAGGGAAAAGAGAAGATTATTAATGTGTTGTTACATCCACACAATGGCATTTCATATATATTTATTTTATGGCCACAAGGCCTAAAAAGATATCCGAGATACCACCCCTCCAAAAAACCCTAATTGTGCACATAAGATAAGAATGAAATGAAAAGTGAATTGAATATTATTAAATGAAGATCTCGTCATGAGCACATGTCTATTTTCATTATTGTATTCTTATGCATTATTCTACTTACTGGGCTTTAGCTTTCTTGTTTATAGTGATGCAAGTGAGGGCACTTCTCAACATTAGTTGAGGACTAGATGGTTAGCAGGCGTACTCGCAATGGTCGTGGACTTGTGTATATGGACTAGTTGACCTGTCACTTTGAGACCTTGACATTTGTATAGTTTTGAGAGCCTGTAGTGGCTACATTTAGTACTTGACTGTGTCCATTTTGAGATATGTATTATATTATATATTTGGCTAGTCAGATGGCTTTATGAGACATATTATGACTTCATCCTTAAGTTAGTTTTAAAAAGTTTAAATTTGTCCTCATTTTTATTACCTAGTCATATAACTTGTTAAGAATGATCTAATGTAAATATAAAAATAGCAATACTTGGTATAACTAGATGGCTATTTTAGAGTCGTATGATGGCAGCAAGGTGCCAAACTTATTTAGCCTAACCCAAAGTGAACCAACCAACACAAAAAACAATCAACAAATAAAAACAAAGGCAACACAAGTAATTCAAGCACACGCCAATATATGGGAACCATCCAAACCTTTGTTATCTCATTATAATTAAAGGAAAAACACTCAATAGCTAGACCACAACATGCATCCAAGACTTAGCCCCTGGCCTTCTTTTTCCCAATCTTGGGGTCCCCTCTCTCATTCTCTTGGATGCCCCTATGATCCTCTCAGATGCCCCCTGGGTCTTCCTAGTTCTCCCTTTGATCTTCCTAGATCTAGTTCTTTCTTTCTTGTAGGTTTAATACCTTGTGTCTCAGCCTATTTATAGACAAAGCTTGTCACTAATACCCCTAGCCACTTGGGTTTGCTGGTACCTACCAGGGTCTCCCAAGTGTCCCCTCACTTAGCATTTACAAAATCCCAAAAATTCACTACTTAGTTAATTTTGGAAGCCACTAGCTCTTCTAACCATACAGCCCTTTTCTCCTCAAATGGGGCACCACGTGGCCTCCCAGTGTATCTCCCACTTGGCCCATGTTTTCCCCTATGTCCTTAAAGTAATCTTCTGCCTGGTCCAAGTCCAGCTCCAAATTTTGTGGCAGCTGTGCCACCTGGATGCCCCAAAAAGAGCACCCCTTTAGCTTAACAACGGCTAATAGAGCCAGCAACTAGCCTTCCAAAGTTTGTGGCCACCATCGCCACCTCGCGTGCTTCCTCACCTAGCCTTGCTAGCAATGGGCTTTAAGGTTTGTGCAATTTATGTGCCCCATTTCTAAAGCCACCCATGCATGCCTCACATGCTCAGCATCTCAATGGGCTATTTGGCCCTCATTTCTCAGCTACTAGCCAGTATGCCATACCACAACATTCTCAAGCACCACAAGTCTCACAACCATTCTGCCACCTGCCTTCCCCTACACCCCTGTGCACCATATGGCTATGTCTATGCCCACTTCAGCCTCATGTCTAAAACATTGCCCTACAATTTGTTAGCCTATCTGAACCAACACATTAACTTTTTGTGGCCTATTTGGGTGACTGCCAAGCCAACATGTGCCCCAATGGCTTGCACACTCCACACACTTGATTCTCGCCATAATGTCCCTCAAGCACTACATATTGTGCACTTGGTCCAAACCATGCCACGCACACACATCTTACGTGCCACACAGCCCCTCATTTGTGCTAATCATAGTCTCATGTCTGTTTGAACCAAGTCTCTTATCTATGTGTAAGCTTGCCACATGGTCTTGCTCCATTTTGCCAACATTTAGCCACTTACAGCCCTTTTTGGCATGATGCGCTATGTGTCATACATTCTTGTAGCTTGAGCACCCTTGTCCGAAGGTGCAACGTCCCTCATAGACTTGTTGCATATGCTGCCTACCTTGTTGCCAAGCCTACTGCCATATAGCATGCCAAGCTCCTACTTATGCCATGCTTTCGAGTCACGGTTGAGCCACTTCACATAACTCAAGTATGAATTTATAATAAACCCACCCTCGCCAAAGAGAGTCAATGCCCTTATTGACTTAAGCTAAAAATTCCTCATGAATTACTGACTTAACCTCTTGTATTTGTCTCCTTTGCACCAAAAAACTTGAACAAACCCATTAGAAAAACCAAGAATTTCAACACCAAATCGAAATTTATACTTGCCACCCATACGATCTCTTTACTTTTGTGAAGCCAACACCTAATCTTTCTTGTAGAAGGCCCTCCAAGTGCTGCCTTCATTGCACATGAAGCCTCCCTTGCTCTTCATGATTTAGCCTATCGTCTCCATCATTAGACTGGCTGTGCTTTTCATTGTCTTAGCCCCTGAAAGACTCATCACTCTTCACCTTAAAAGGCTCCAATAGAGAGGTCATGTTGTCCATCTCGTGTAGTATTGCTATTGTGAGGATCTCCTACCATCCTCCAAGCCTTACAAACTTGTTCCTAGTTCAATCCCACTTGCCTTTTGTAACAGAAGCTCTGATACCAACTTGTAAAGGGGTCAAGCCTTCACCAAAAATTTTTGCCCATGATGGTTTCAAGGTGCCGACCTTACTCAACCTAACCCAAAGTGAATTAACCCATACGGAGAACAATGAACGAATAAAAACCAAGGCAGCACAAGTAAAGCAAGCACACACCAACAAACAAGAACCATCCTAACCTTTATTATCTCATTATAATTAAAGAAAATGCATTCAATAGCTAGACCACAACATGCAGTCAAGACTTAGCCCTTAGCCTTCGTCTTCCCCAACTTACCGCCTCTCCTCTAATCCTCCCAGATGTACTCCTTGGCTCTTCTTGGATCTCCTTTTAATCCTCCTAGATCTTGGTCTTTCTCTTTTGGGTTTGAGTGCCTTGTGTCTCAGCCTATTTATAGATAAAACTTGTGACTAACACCCTAGCCACATAAGGTTACTGGTACCCATTAGCCCCTCCTAAGTGTCCCCTTACTTAGCAATTACAAAACCCTACCAACTCACTACTTAGTCAATTTTTGAAGCCACTTGTTCATCTAACCTATAGGGCACCATGTGGCCTTCTAGTGGACCTACCAATTGGCCCACATGTATCCCCATGTCTTTAAAGTAGCCTTCTACCTAGTCCAAGTCCATTTTTGAGTTTTATGGCAACTATGCCACTTGGATGCCCACGAAGAGCACCCCTTTAGCCTACTAACGTCAAATGGAGTCAACAACCAGCCTTCTCGAAGTTTATGGCCACCATTGCCACCTCGTATGCCTCCTCTTATTTATGGTCCATGCTAGCCTCGCCATCTGACCTGGTTAGCAATGGGTCTCTGAGGTTTGTAGGGCTTGTGCGCCCACTGTGCCCCACATTTGAAGCCACCTATGCACGGCCTGCATGCTCAGTATCTCGATGGGCCACCTGGCCTTTGTTTCTTGGCTACTAGCTATTGTGCCATATCACAACACCCTCAAGCACCATAAGTCTCATAACCATTGTGCCACTTGCCTTCTGACGTATCCCGATGTGCCACATGGCTATGTCTACGCCCACTTTGGCCTTTTTTCTAGACAATTGCCCCACAGTTCACTAACCTATCTAAACCAACACATTAACTTGTCTGTAGCCCATGTGGCTGACCACGCAGCCAACATGTGCCCCCATGGCCTGAGCACTCCACACGCTTGATTCTCACCATGAAATCCCCCAAGCACAGCCAATTGTGCCTTTGGTCTAAACCATGTTGCCCACGCCCATCTTGCTTACCACATAGCCTTAATCCTTGCCAATTTTGGTCTTATGTCTAGATCACTTGTTCGAACCAAGTTTGTTGCCCATGTGCAAGCCCTCCATATGGTCTTGCTCAATTTTTCCAACACTTAGTCACCTGCAACCCTTTTTGACATGATGCACCATGCGTCATGTCCCCCCCGTAGCTTGAGCGCTCTTGTCTGAAGGTCCCAACATCCCTAATAGACTTAATCACATATGCTACTTGCCCTCGTTGCCATGTCTTGTTGGATCTAGAAAGCCAAGCTCCTACTTGTGCCATGCTTCTGAGTCATGACCGAACCACCCTGCATAACTCGAGTCTAAGGTTTTAACAGTAACCCTCTAAAGGCATTTTGGTTTAATGTCCTATGTAGAGATAATTTAATATCATCCCTAGAAGGAATATTAAATAAATTAGGGCTTCTTGTGATAACACATCAATAATTGGAAATGTTATTCAATAATTAGAATCAAATTGGATTTGTCTTGGTGAACTTTTTTGTGTTAGTGCTTCCATATTATTGAATTTTCCTAGATTTTAGCTCTTTTATAACTTTTATTAATTTTTCCTTCTTACTATAGTTTTCTAAAAAAAATTAGAATATTGTAATTTTAGAAATTGCTATTTTAGTCCTTATGGCAATGATACTCACTCATCGCTATATTACTTGAAATAATATATGTACTTGCAAAATTACACATCAATACTTTCTATAATGTGTGAAGGATAATAAAATTTGTACCACTTGGGGTTCACTAGATAGCCTATAAAATAAATATTAATTGTTCTTGTGTCCATATTCTTTAACTAAGGATAGAGGTAAGTATGGTACTCTATAGCCTGTTATTTTTAAAGAATTTTCACCAAACTACAAGTACTATTTAAAGGAATTTTTTAAACCACAGTCAAAAATTATATATAACTACACCAACATTTTACGGTGT
This sequence comes from Artocarpus hirsutus, assembly GCA_946598075.1. Lineage (NCBI taxonomy): Eukaryota > Viridiplantae > Streptophyta > Magnoliopsida > Rosales > Moraceae > Artocarpus > Artocarpus hirsutus. Next base: position 55,551 of record CAMOHE010048143.1, read on the forward strand.
GGTGTTGTATAAGTTGTGTGGTTTAGACCTTAAAAATGATACGAAATGAACCAACCGTCCTAGAGACATTCATATAGTCAAAAGAATATATGACAAATCATCTCCGACTTTCTCGTATATAGATATTGTCAACAAATTTTGGTAGAGTATTCCCTTAAAAACACATAAACTTAACGCCATAAGGTCAAAATTATAAAGCTATATCATAAACTTTAATATTTGTTAGAAAAATAGTATGCAGTGAAATTTTAAAATTTTTTATATCAAAGTTTTTTTTTAAAACACAAGTTTGACACGTTATATGCATAAATTAATTAGATCTTACTAACCTTTGAATGCCGAAGAACTCCCACAATCCATAAAGAAAAGTAACGTTCCAAAAAAGCCTCAACTAACTGGTCTTCTTTACTATTCTCTATCCACGATCTGAGTGAGTGTGGGATCACGTTGTTTAGCTTTTCCACCAGGTGATTCTCGTTCCAACCAGTAGGGAAATACCCAAGGCTATAATTTGTGATTTGTGAATTATAACCTTCCAGGGAGTTGTAGAGTCTTGTTCATAGAGTCTCACTCTAGAGTTCTCAACTGATCTAAACAATAAAGTGACTCACTCCCTTTTATATAGAGGTTAGGTCCAAGAGTCAGTCATTGTCAGATATGGCCTTGAAAATTTGAATTAGAATGACAAAAATGTCTCCAAAAACATATTACATTTTTACTCCTTAGGGCAAACACGTCTAACAATCTCCCACTTGCACTAAGTGAGTAAATATGACAAATCTCACATCCCTGTAGCTTCCACATGCCTCTTGAAAACTCTCCAAGAAAGTGTTTGTGAATGGATCAGTTAAATTGTCCTCTGACGTGATTTTGCACACCGTGACATGCCTGCCCTTAACAAAGTCCTTTATCATATGATACTTTCGAACAATATGCTTACTCTTCTTGTGAAATCTTGGTTTCTTAGCATTAGCTACCACCACACTGTTATCATAGTATAGTGATACTGCTTTATCCATACCAGGAACTACCTCAAGATCCCTAAAGAATTTGCTGAGCCACACTGCTTCTTTTGAAGCATCGTTTGCTGCCACATAGTCAGCCTCCATCGTTGAATCTGAAGTGTAATCTTGCTTCACTCTTTTCTAACTAATGGCACCACTGCCTAGAGTAAACATAAAACCCGAAGTCGATCTCCTAGAATCCAAACAGGATCAAAAACCTAAATCAGTATATCCTAGAGGAGTTAAGTCCTCACCCAAATATACAAGCATATACCCTCGAGTCCTTCTTAGATACTTGAAAATATGCTTTATCGCAACCTAATGGTTCAGTCCTGGATCCGTCTAACATTGACTTACAATCCTGACCGCATAACAAATATCTGGTTGTGTGTAAAGCATGGCCTACATGAGACTACCTACTGCCAAAGAAAATGGCACCTTCTTCATGTATTCTCTTTCTTCCTCAGACTTTGGATAGTCTTTCTTAGAAAGAGTAATTCTAGACCTAGATGGTTGCTCACCTTTCTTGGAATCCTATATTGCAAACCTCCTCAGAATTTTATCTATGTAGCCAGCTTGTGACAAAGCTATCATTTTGTTCTTCCTATCCTAAAAAATCTAGATACTGAGAACAAAATTAGCCTCGTCCAAGTTTTTCATGCCAAACTACTTAGTTAACCATAATTTGACAGATGACAATGCCCCAACGTCATTGCCAATTAGCATAATGTCATCTACATAGAGTAGTAGAAAAACCACATTCTCATCCTTAATGTGTTTGTAAAGATATGGCTCATCCACATTTTGTGAGAACCCATAAGTCTTGATTACTTAATCAAATCTTATGTTCCAAGAATGGGAAGCCTGCTTAAGTCCATAAATTGACTTTAGCAGCTTACAAACCTTACCCTCCTGACCCTTTACCTTGAACCCGTCTGGTTGTTCCATACAAATGGACTCATCAAGGTAGCCATTTAGAAAAGCTGTCTTAACATCCATCTATCAAATCTCGTAATCGAGAGCAGTAGCTATGGACAAGAGAATCCGGATGGACTTAAACATGGCTACAGGCGCAAAAGATTTCCTCATAATTGATTCCTTCCTTTTGCATGTATCCCTTAGCTACTAGTTTGGCCTTAAAGGTTTTGAATTTTTCATCCATTCCTCTTTTTCTCTTGTAGATCCATTTACACCCTATGGTTACCCCTTTAGAAAGATCCACAAGCTCCCAGACCTGATTAGTCTCCATAGACTTCATCTTTGTGTTCATGGTCTTTGTCTAGAGTTTCAAATCAACATCCTCCATAGCCTCTACATAAGTGTAAAGATCCCTGTCATGCTTATCCGATTCAGCTAGAAAGGTCTCCCCATTAAACATGTACCTCTCGGGTTGATGCCTAATCCTCCCATTACGCCGAAGCCCCTTAGGTTGCTATTCAGGTTCGTTTGGTTTTTCTACACTGATCGAAACGACTTCATTTGGAACCCCTGGAGTGATAGGATCACTTGCCAACTCCTCAAGCACCACTTTGCTTCGAGGCTTAAAGTTGTCCATGTAACTTTCCTCATAGAAAGTTGCATGAGTTGAAACCGCAACTTTATTTTCCTTTGGGTTATAAAAATAATCCCCTTTAGTCCCTTTTGGATATCCTACAAATATGCAAACTTCTGAGCGTGTTTTCAACTTATTCGCATCCCTAAATAGGACATGAGCTAGACATTCCCCTATGCGAATATGATTTAAGGATGTGTTCTTGCCCGTCCACAACTCGTAAGGAGTTTTAAGAACCGAATTTAAAGGCATATCATTCAGAAGATAACATGTAGTTTGTAGTGCATATCCCCAAAAGGATAAAGGCAATGATGAATAATATATCATGGATCTAACCATATCTAATAAAGCCCTATTCCTTCTCTCTACAATGCCATTATGCTGTGGAGTGCCTGGTGTAGTCAACTGGGATAGAATCCTATTCTCTAATAAGTGTCCTAAGAACTCTTCAGAAAGCTATTCTCTACCTTGATCAGATCAAAGTGCCTTTATGGGTCTACCTAATTGCTTTTGCACTTCAGCCTAAAACTCCCTGAAATTGTCAAAAGTTTTGCTTTTGTGGTGCATTAGGTACACATACCCATACCTTGAGTAATCATCAATAAAAGTGATGAAGTACCTATACCTTCATCATGCCTAGATGTTCATCAGTCCGTAAACATCACTATGCATAAGTTCTAGAACCCCTTTGGCCTTATTGCCCTTAGACCCGAATGGTCTTTTGGTCATTTTGCCCTCCAAACAAGATTCATATTGTGGTATAGATTCCACCTTTAAGTGACTTAAAGGTCCATCCCTTACCAACCTTTGAATCATATTCAGGCTAATATGATGAAATCACTAATGTCAAATATAAGTCTTATAAGAGTGAGAAGTTTTAAATTTTTTAGAGTTATAATCATTTACCTCAGTGTTCAATAGTGAGTCCATCTTAAGTTTGATAAAATATAGATAATTTTGCATCCATCCATCATAGATAAAAGATTTATTTTTACGAATCACCACTTTATTATTAAAAGAAACCGAATACAAATCTTTAAATAAACAAGCTACAGATATCAAATTCCTTATGAATTTAGAAATAAAAAAACAATCTTGCAAAACCAAACTACTATATTTATCAAAATAAAGATGGACATCCCCCACTGCTTTAACCAACACCAAGGATCCATCGCCCATCCGAAACGTGAAGTTTTCACGAAGTAAACTTCTCGTTTCCTAGAATCCCTCTAGAAAAACACAAATATGATTAGTTGCTCCAGAATCTATGACCCAAGTGTCACTGGATTCCTTAACCAAACAAGTTTCTAAAACCAAAAGATCACACTTAACTCATTGGATAAGGAAGTCCTTGCAATTCTTCTTTATGTGCCCAACCTTCTGTCCTCAGCCTTTTGCTTCCTTTCATTCCCTAAATTAGAATTGGGATTAGATGTAACTGCCAAGTCAACCTTTCCACTAGCAGGAGTTTTCTTGTTCAGTTTTTCAAACTCTTGTAACTGTTTTATCAACTCTATTAAGGTCACATCCTATCTATTGCTCAAATAAGCTTTAAACGGGATGAACTCCTTAGACAGAGTCCAAAAAACCATAGTCATCTGTGACTCGACATCAATATTGGCTCCATGGGTTTGAGCCTCAATGAGGTAACCCATAACCAACATCAGATTCTCCTTTACAGATGTCCCCAGTTTTTTCTTGTAGTTTAAAAGTTTCTGAAGTGCCCTTTTCTAATTTGTTATGGCTTGGCCTCCAAACATGTTTTCAAGATTATCCAAGATCTGCTTCACAGTCTCATAATCTTCATCTTGAGCCTATAGTATGTTATTCATACTAGCTATAACATAATACTGGGCTTGATTGTTAGCAACTTTCTAGCGATGATATGCTTGGATTTGCTCATAAGTGGATTCCCCAGTACGTTTGGGAGGACACGGTGTAGTTAGCACAAAAGTTAGTTTCTCAAAGGATAGGACGATATTTAGGTTTTGTTTTCAATCATTATAATTCTCTCCAGTTGATTGGTTTTTGTCAAGTATCAATGATAAAGCATCTTTAGACATTTTTAATCTACAATAAAGAATCATATACTAAACATAAGCAACTATAGCATAATAATTTAGTAAGATAACACAATCATGTAAAAACAACCAAATGTGTTTATGTGTCAAAACCTTGTAAAAATCACAACCTTATAACGATAATTCCTAACTCAGAATTTAGCAAGCTGCCTTAGCGAGACTTGCCAAATTCAATTAGAAACACAGATCCCCTCTTAATTAATATATGCCATCCAGGACCCATATGATCCAGCATATATTAATAATTGTTTCTTTAGCTATTAATTTTATTAACAGAGCTCCTAAGGGAGGTTAATAATAAAATTAAAAATGAATGTATAACCATCATTTCAATATTTTATCTATGGCTTATTATCATCACCTTGGGATGCTCAATGATAAACCATGCTAAAATACCTTATCCTTTTAAAGATCCAACCTGGTATATGATGAAATCTCTTCCTTGAGGCTGGGACCACTATGTGATACCTATGGACGAACGATGGAGGCCATAAGTCCTCTCTTCAAAAACCTTCTCCCGCTTAATCTTTTGAAATCAAGGTTTTATTTTAAAAACATGCATGAACAATTTTAAATGAGTGGCACTCCCTATTCTATATGACATGTTATCAATATATATGGCAAATCATATTATAATGCAGATAAGCAAAAGCAATCAAGCAAAATAATAATAAATAACCGTAATATTATGGTTCCACTCTAAAGAATAGAAGACAAAGATTACAAGAGAATAGTCGAAACATATTATCGATTCTTCATCCTTGAATCCTCAAGCTGTATCCTTCTTCATGTTATGTCCATCTTTAAGTCTTCAATCCCGTATGAATCAAATACTTCATATTTCCAGTCATATCCAAATTTAATGTTTCTCAGAATTGTCACAAAAATAAAATTAATACTATATTTTTAGCTCTCTACCGGCAAGCTGATTGTACAGATCGGCCTACCAGTCATGGCCCTCTGGCCTGCTGATCTTTTCAGGTCGGTCTACCAATCATGACAATTTGGCTTGCCAAGCTGGAAAGTTCGACCTGCCGCTAGAGCCACTAGAATTTTGCCCCTTAGGCGGCTTGCTAAATCTTACGTTTGGCCTATCGATCTACGACCATTGGCTTACCAAACCCGAGGGTTCAGCATGCCAACCGAGCAGAGATCACCTCTTTCTACAAAATACAATTTTTGATGCAATTCATCAATTTTATTTTCAACAATTCAAAAACATAAAATTAGAGACTTGAGAAATATCTTAGAATGCCATCATCCATATTCTAGATCCATCTTTTTCGAATAATTATTTAATTACAAAATTCTTGTAAATTTAAAATTAAATAATAATTCCTAGACGGAGATGATAGTCCACCATCTAATTATATGAAAAACCTAAATACACATTCTAACCCCTAAAGAACCATAACCGAAATAAATTAATTAATTAATTAATAATTTAATCAGCTATAATTAATTAATAAACATTCACCATATAATCCATGACAACATAAAAATATATAGAAACCCTAGAGTGTCAATTCTCTATAAAATTAAATTCAAGCATCGGAGAGATCAAGATCACATAATTTATACGTATAGCATAATCACAAACTCGTAAATTTATGTAAAAACCTGTCTCTGATACCAATTGTTAGAAAAATAGTACACAACAAATTTTAAAATTTTTATATCAAAGTATTTTCAAACCACAAGTTTGACACGTTATATTGACAACAAATTTTGGCAAAGTATTCCCTTAAAACCACACAAACTTAACGCCATAATGTCAAAATCTACAAAGCTATATCATAAACTTTAATATTTGTTGGAAAAATAATACGTAGTGAAATTTTAATTTTTTTTTATATCAAAGTATTTTCTAAAAAACAAGTTTGATATGTTATATGCATAAATTAACTAGATCTTACTAACCTTTGAATGCCGAACAACTCTCGCAATCTGTAAAGAGAAGTAATATTCCAAAAGTGCCTTAACCAACTGGTCTTCTTTACTATTTTCTATCCATAATCGAAGTGAGTGTGGGCTCACGTCGTTCAGCTTTTCCACTAGGTGATTCTCCTTCCAACCAGTAGAGAAATACCCAAGGTTATAATTCATGATTTGTGAATGATAGCCTTTTAGGGAGTTGCAAAGTCTCGCTGGTAGAGTCTCACTCTAGATTTCTCAACTGATCTAAATAATAAAGAGACTCACTCCTCTTTATATAGAGGTTAGGTCCAAGAGTTAGTCCTTATCCAATAGGGCCTCAAAAATTCAAATCAGAATCAAATTAGAAAAAATATCTAATAAAATCTACGTGAAAACGCATGATTCTTTTTATTTTTGATCGGCAAGCCAAACTAGTAGATTGGCCTGCTAAACATCCTCAATCAGCAAGTAGAACTTAAAAATTAGCCTGCTAAACCTCTGGTAAAAGATCCTTGCAAATCTTTATTTTTCACCAAAGATTCTTAGGATAGAGCCTCAGATTTAATTCAAATAACCTAATAGAAAAGTTATCTGAATAAAATAGTTATATCGAGATAATCTTTAGGAAAATAAATATTCCTGATAATTCAACTTGTTTATCTTGAATTAATTCAAAATTAATCCAACCGATAAACAGACATGAATTATTTGATCCTAATAATTCAACAAGTTTATTTTGAATTAATTCAAAATTAATCCAATCGATAAACAGATATAAATTATCTGATCCCAATAATTCAACAAGTTTATCTTAAATTAATAATTAATTCAACCGATAAACAAATATGAATTATCTGATTTTATCGAATTTCAGCTCATCTAATAAATTTGACATTAGTCACCAATTATTAGAAAAACACACCATATCGTTATAGGATTTTTTTTGAGCTAGCAAAGAGGTCCAAATGAACCTATATAGTTTAAGATCTCAATAATTATGAAACCTAATATCCTAGATATACATTTCGTAATTATCAACTCCAACGCTATTCCACTAAAAGTTTGGAGTTGCATTCTCGAACTATATAGAATTCTGAAGCCCATATAGCTAAGTCTTCATAACATATCATAATGTATCGTATCCCTATAGGATTATCCATAATTGGCTTAAGGACAAGTTTTGTCTTACCTTCCTAATTATTTTTGTCTTACATTTCATTATCTCACCATCGGAAAACTTACCTTCTAAAGACGGTATACTATTCTGTTACACCTATGTATCCAAATGGTTGAGCACTCCAGTTTTTCAATTACTAGATAAAGCATATAAGAGGATATCATTACTCCTAAAGAGGGGCTATGGATTCCATATATATGAATAACAGGTCTACGCTATCAAGACTCATGCCTCCAACATACCGGCATGTGCACCACTATTAAAATATGAATGTCACCATTTGGTACATTAAAAGGCATAAGTCAAGATAACGGGCCGACTATTCATCTCAAGATTAAGATATAATACAAATAATTATCTGAAGTGAATCGATTTGTCGAGACAGAATTATTAATCCAAATCAATTCACTTTATGTCCTAATCTAACATCTCGTCACCTATGACAATGTGCAAATGTTTTTATTCACAAAGTCCACCTCCGATGGTCAAGACAAACCATCTATCATTAGGGATATAGACAACATAACAATCTTTACATAAATAAAACGTCCAACTTTATTCCCTTGATTGCGGTTCTTATGATTTAGACTGTCACCTTAAGAATCGTGTCTTCCATATAATATGTTCATCATATACCCAATTCTTAAAGGTTTAGACTGACAGTGTCAGACTATTGTTTGCTTAACGTACATTCAATAAATATGAACGTATAGAGGACAAGATTCGGTATTTAAATAATAAATAAATTCTTTATTGGTAAAAATGTCTTCAAAAACATATTACATTTTTATTCCTTAAGGCATACATATCTAATAATATTAACCTAAACTATAATGCTAGACTTAAACTATAAAGCTTTAACAACACAAATATTTGTATAAAAAGTTTACCCCAAAATTTAACTTATCAAGATTGCATCATCATGAAAAATCATAAACTTTAATATTAACCAAAGTCTTGATAGTCAATATTGATTCCACCTTCTTTATAAGTCAAGGTAAGATTCTAAACTTAACATTTTGAAATATAACAAATATCTTAAACCTAACATAAACTATAAACTTTATTTCAAAAAAAAAAAAAAAAAAAAGCTATAACTTAACATCAACCTGTCATCTAATCCTGAAATAAATAAACCTAACTAAACACAGCAATTTGGGTAAAAAGTTCGAGGAAATGTAATCACAAAAGTCATAAATTTTATGAAAAAGTATCTATTTTCTTTTAAAACAAAAAAAAAATGCAAAGGAGCTTAGATATAAACCTAAAACCTGGTTTTTTTTTTTTCTAATTCATATTGTAAGATTATTATAAACCAACATCAACTTTTACATAAACAAATAAATTAAACCGACGTTCATAATTATCAACAGAATGAACAATTTGTTCGATGAAAATTGAAAATCTAATAATACAACTGTTAGAAAAACTCACGGGGCACCAAGTAATGGGTCAATGACGACTTGATGGGCAGTGGCGACAATGCTTGTACGGGGCTAAGCAAACGAGGCTGAATGATGACGGAAAAAGACGATGAATAACACAACAATGAATGACTAGAGAGGGATGGAAACAGAGAGTGAGGCAACATGGGTAGTGTGGAGAGCAATGTGTGGTAGTGCTTTGGTTTTGAAGGTGGTGGATGGCCACTTAGAGAGTGATGGGTTGATGTACGTTTTTAGTTTTTGTGCTGAGTGAATCAGGGCTTCTAAAAGACTTGAACTACGGTTTTCCCCTGTTTTAGATATATATAAATATACACATATTTATTCAACAACAGTCTCCTACGAACCATCAATGAAAGCAAAGGATTTAGTGACAGTTTCTAGAACCATCATTAGATGCGTGGTATAGATTTTCTAAACACGGATGTTGTCAAGCCTTGAACAAAAATGTCATGGGAGTTTGACAAATGAATTTAGACTTAAAAAAAATGAGTTTAAACATCAGTGTATGAGAATTGTATACTATAATATACTTTATTTTGTACAATAATATGTAAAAACTTTTCACTGTAGATAGTTTGAATTCATGAGTTTGAAACATTTTTTCAAACATAACGTTAAATATGTATTGTTGAAATTCCTTTTCAAGGACAAGAACTATAATATCACGCGTCTTTTCTAGATATGTGAGATTAAACTATTTGGTTTCTCTACTTTTTACTATGGTTGGTTTACACTGTAATAACTAGTGGTTAAATTGTTAAAAATCCACTATTCCATGTATTAGTTGGTGGTAGAATCAATTTCATCTTGGAACTGCTTTATGTTATACCTGATCATTACTCACACTTCTCTTCTCAAAGTAAAAAAAAAAAATATTTTAGTTAACTTCAAGGGAAATATTTTTTTTAATCATAATTTGTGACGACCAATAATCACGATCGTCGTTGTCTTGTAGAGCTTCATGACTATTTCTTGACGTGGGCTCTCTATCGGAATTTCCTTTTTTAAAAAAAGGGGGACATTATTTTCATCCTCACATAAATATGTGCCCCAGTAACTTTTTCCTTTGGTAATTCTATGCTGACATTTTTTTTTTCCTAGAAAATTCCATATAGACATTGAGATTGCCTTTTATATAGTTACATATTGGCATTACCCTTTATATAAATTACGATTAGATTAAATTATTCCCTTTGAAAATACTATGTCCGTGAACGTTAAAATGTAACTTTGCTTTCTTGAACTTCAAAATGTAATTTTTGTTTCTATACTCTATAAAATATTAATAAAAAAATCCTTAAATTATAATTTTGAACATAATGGCATAATATTACACAAATAATGGGATTATTGAACAGTTTAGTAAACCATCAGATTGTTAGCTTATCCTGGTCTAGTCATATGAAAATGAAAGTAGAGATTATTTGTTTTAAAAAAATTTTAATTAACGTTTTTTAGTTTATATTTTTAACAATTAAAATTTTTAAATTATCATCTTTTTAAATTCAAATTAACTTTAGACGTGATAGAGTTATCAAAATATTTTTATTTTTTGTACAAAATCTTAATCATATACTCATTTTTATTAAAGAAAAAAATAACAAAAGAAGTTTTTTTATTAGTCTTTAATGAGGGGAGAGCACAGAGACGCAATATTACAAAAATTACAATTAAGGATGAATTTTTGTATTTAATCGTATCAATTATTATTATTAATCATATATTTGTATTATATATTAAATCTTAATCATATATTCAGGTTTATTAAAAAAGGACTAATAAAAGAAGTTTTTTTTTTGTTGGTATTTTGTAGAAAGAGGGGATATATGGACACAT